>VZRW01005836.1:442392-647866 GCA_013398125.1 Aegotheles bennettii | reverse complement strand
CCCCCCGCCTCTTTCTGATTAGACATTACTCTACAGACTTTGCAGCTGAGAAGTATATAAAGAGATACTCAGACTAGTCATTCTGTGATAAGGCTTCATTAATAAAAACTTACTTGACCTTAATGCTACTCTGACACTCCTATTACAAACAGAATTTGCCTGAATGAGTTAAAAAATGGTGGGGGATTTCATCCATCCCCGTGTCTTGTGCCAACCTTGTTCTTAACCAATATGCACCCAATCTGGAAAATTAAATTTGAGGGTCATATTATGTGCCTCTTCACTGCTATCTGTGGAAGAACTGCATCATGCAACTCTTGTTCCCTCCACGTGGAAGCCTGCATCTGTGCTGCTGGTGGTGCTGGACCCACAGGTCTAGTGTGGACTTGGGTGCCCTTCCAGGGAAAGAGAGACGATGGCTGGCCCAGAGGAGCACTCCTCATTCTTTATGCCTTAATTTCTCATGAGCCAGTGCCTCACTACCTCTACAGAGAGCTAATACAATGTGCTCTGTAGTTTTTGGTGAGAGATGGGTGCTACTTCTCACCTTCCTGTTAAATTGCCTATGATAAAACCAAGTGTGCCAAACCAAAATTAAATGTGAGTCAAGCTGTGTTAAGAAAAGGTGGGGTGTGTGTGAGAGAGTTGGCCAATTCCTGTTTGTTTTCTTCTAAGAAACACTGCTAGGGTCTGAAAGATTGCTACTTGTCAGGAATCTATCTTCTGTTTCATCAGCTTGCAGTTATTTGATTTCCAGTCCCTCATGTTTTGTGACAGGCTCGTAAGAAACTAATGCTGCTGCTGTGACTGCTCAGAAAGAAAAAGGGAAAGGGATGCTATCTAGAATTGTATTGCAAACATGTTTTCGCGTAAGGACCCCATTATGTTGTTTACAGCTTTTATCTTCCATCATGTGCTTTGTGTTTTAATCAGGCTATGTCTAATTCAGTTTTGGGGATTTGTTTGTTTTATTCAGCCTCTGCTGGAGAAGATGATTAATGAACAATATTTGTTGGTTGGTTTGGTTGGTTTTTTTTTTACCTGCTGTGTATGCAGTGCTGCATGCCACTGCAGTTTGTCTCTGCTTTTTGTATCTACTGGATAAGTGCTTTTTTCTTTTTTTCTTTTTTTTTAATTCTTTCCCCACAATATAAATCTATTTAGGCTTTCTGATACCTCCCAGAAATATTTAGCCTCTCAAAAAATTTGTGTGTGTGCATGTGTCTATACATACATAAAAAAATATGCAGATGTTTGTGTGTATTTTAAATTAGATGTGTACAGTATTTAATGTTCAGATACAATAGTTGGTTGGGGACATACAAAAATTAATTATAAGGCAGATTGTACTTGTATTTAAAAAGAGTATTAAACAAAAGCCTAATGTATTTCTTTTAGTTTTCTACAATAACTATCACAATAAAAATTAAAATTCATAGAATATTTGTCACACAAACAACTGTTCCTGTGGTTATAATTCATAAATAAGGGCAGCAATTAAATTTCAAACAGCCTCTTGGCAGATGCAACAAAAGGAAAAATGGTCTAGTTCTGTAATGGGGAGTCTGTTGTCTTCTGAGACAAGCCTGAGAAGAGATAACATACATATAGGACTGATATGGAGGTCACGTAAGGAGGAATCTTTTAATTTAATTAAAAGCATAATTAATTCTAGAGAGATTCTGTAACCCTCTACAGTTCGATTTTATGGACCTGCAGTGTTTGCAAGCCAAAAAGTAAATGAAATTTTGACATTTAAAGATGAGAAAACATCATTTTTTTGCCAAGAAGCTTATCTGATGGAAAAAGAATTAGCAAAATACTAAATGTCAATTTGCTGGCAAATATAAAATAGGCAGTGTAAACCTTTGACTCTTATGGTGAAAAGATAATGATAAAACGGCTTTTTCCAGCTTTTTTCCACACAGGCTTGTTCTGATAAGTTCTGCCTTAAGGATTTTCTGTAGTAGTCTTATAGGGTATAGTATTGTTAATTGGCAGTATGTTTCAGCGTTCATAAAAGCTAAGGCATTAAGCATACATATTCCAAAAGCTAAGGCATTAAGCGTGCCTTTAAAAACAAAATGATACATTAAGAATGTAACAAAATGCCTTGTATTTTCTGAGAACCAGCTGAACAATATAATATTGTTATCTCTGTCTTAACAGAACCAATTGTCTTCGATGAAGTGAGAATTCTTTTGCTTGATGAATCTTCATTTTATCAACTGTTAATGAGCCTTGGCTGTTTTTTTCCACCTGAGAAAAGAGAAGGGGTTTGTTGTTTCACATGAGTGAAACACCTTAGTTACTGTCATGCTACTGGTTCAGCATTTCTTGTAATTGGTCTGTTAGCAAGGGGTCATTCTTTAAGAGCTGCTGTTCATCACCTCTGTCTTGCTAGAATGACATCAATTTATGTATCTATCATAAAGTTACTGGACCAGCAGTCAGAGACACTGATGGCTTATTTCAATATAGAGACATCCTGAGATGTAATAAATTTTACTTCCTGAATTTCCCAGGTGCAGGAATACTAAAGTAATGATTAGCAAAATTGAGATGGTGCTCATTTGTTTTGTAGCTTGTAACTTTTGAGGGATGACGTTTACAACATACTTTGTTGTAATGAATAGCAAAAAGTTGGTTTTTTTCAAATTCTAATGTCATACCCTGGTTGCTCAGAAAAGCATCAATTATCTTGAAACTAGCAATAGACACTGCCAGTTACCAAGACTCTGGAATAAGTTACCAGGACTATAGAAAGGCCACATTCCTGAGTCTTTGTGGCACATTATCTTCAACTTGTTAGGGTGACTCTGCAGTAACATCAGCTCTTGTCAAGTCACAAAGATTAAGCTTGAGTTTCTGGCACTGTTAGCCTCTTCTTTTCCCCTGCGTGGTGCTGTGTGCTCTTCCAACTCAAAGAAATTATTCTAAGCTTCTCAAGCCAACAAAACATGTATTTTCTGCATCTCCCTGTTTCAGGATTTTCTGATGTTGTTCTGAGTTCTTGCATTTAAACCTTTTATTCTGTGCCCAAGCATAATTTTGTATTGAAAATAATAGACACTCTCCATGGATTGTAATTGAAACTATTGCAGGCTCCTCAATTGCTATTTACAGCATATAAACATTTGTAAGAAATGAAGCTGTGGTGTGGTTAAGTCATTTCATCATTCTTGGGTTTTGGGCAATGTTGAAAGCTTATGTAAGAGGTTGCAAAGCCTGGATAGTTAAAGTGGACCGTCATAGGATCTCATCAAAATTTATATGTTGGTACATTTGCATAATGTTGTATATTAAACATGTTGTGAAGAGAAAGTTGGATAGAACACAGCTGAATCAGAAACCTAGTGATTTCCTTCCAAGTGCCAAGAAGTGTGTAGTTAAAGAAGGGGTGTTCATGCACCAGTGTGCAGGCTGTGTGTGAATCTACAGATGGGAATGATCTTATGCTCCTAGCTTTCGAGGAGTGGGGCACGCTTCCATGCATATCCTTTATTCCTGACCCATTTGTTTAGGCACTTTCAAAAACTTTAGGTTTGGTGATGCCAGTGCTGCTTCTGTTTCCTCTGCTCCTGTAGGTTCAGTTAACATTTGCTCCTCCGTGCCCACTTCTAATATTCCACTTGATCACCACTTTCTTCACTAATTAAGCAGGAAGAGGAGGAGCTCCCTCAAGTGCAGGAAAGAGAAAGCAATCAGGAGCTTTGCTTTTAAGGGAAGTAGGAGCATGGCCTCTTGCTAGCTGTTGATTTCACAGCTATCAGCATGCAAAAGGAAAGCAAATTAATTACATCAGCCTAATTTCTTCTCATTTAAAGAAGTTCACGGTGGCATAGCCCTAGATGCTCCCCTGTATATTTTGCCAAACCCAAGTATAAAATATTATAGCATAGGCTTAGAAGTGAATGAGTTTAAATTTGGAAAAGAAATGCAACAAGTTAGGTTTTTGTTTAACTTGCCTTTCGCTCTTCAGGTATTTTTTTAGGAATTTGCCCACAGTGGGCTTTAGCTGACCTTCTTCAATCCCTCTTCCTGCCTCTTCTCTTTTTTCCTTCCCACTCCATATCTTGGGGGTTGAAAGGCTTGAGTCCATGCTTCTGTGTCAGGAGAAGGTTTGGAAGAATATAAGGAATGACTACTTTGTTTTAAATGGAAACTGGAATTCTGTATAGTAAAGCAATTTCAGTACAAAGGAAGATCTCAAGTGTCTCGTTAGCTGAGGTGCTGCCGCCTGGATTGGTCTCTGAACAGATTGTATGTGCTACCATATTTGTAGTACATTTTGTGTTTAGCTGTAAAAATTCTTTTTTGAAGGTCAGGCATCAAAGAAAGAGGAGATCATAGTGAAGTGGAGGCCAGTAACAGAGAGCCAGCCAGAGAGTGGGATTTGAGCAAGTGTTTGAAAAGGTTGCTTTCCAGGGAAAAAAGAGACCATTTGAAATACAGGCAGCTGTTGTAGAGGAAACATAAAGTAGCAAGTGGGCTAAGGACAGAAAAGAAAAAGCAGAGTGTAGCCTGCAAGAAAGGGGTAGCAAGAAGAGATACCCAGGTTACAGGTTATGATTGAGAGTGTTACAAAAAAAAGGCAGAAAACTAGAAAAAATTCTAGAGAAGTGAAGAAACTGGGAAGGTGGTAAGAGTATGATATAGCTCTAACAATATGATGTAGCTCTAACAATACAAGTGGTAAAATAGGAGAGATTCTCCTTGCTGGTTTCATGTGGAAGTGGTAGGATTGCTTAGTAGATTTCTATCTGAGGCTATCCTTTTCCAAACCACTTACTCAATTTATGTGCTATGTGGTGTCTTCTGTCAGTGTTATTTCAGTTATAAAAACTCAGATGCTTTGATGCATTTAGAAATGCCGTTACAAATCTTTAAAAAATATGTTAAAAAGCTGGGAGAAGCTTAAAGCTAAAACACACATCTTTGAGTGCAAAAGTGAACTTTACTTGTAGAATTTGTGAGGAGAGCTGTTTTTTAAATCTCTGTGCTTTCTTTGAGCCTTGTCTTTGTTCTGTCTTTATGAATTCAGATCCCTCGTGTCCTTTCCTCCTCCCCCTCTTTGGCATGCCTCTCAATTGTTTCACAATTTATCTTTGCTGCCCAGGGAATCCAACCGTCTGGGGCTGGTGTCTCCATCCCATCTTGGTGTCAAGGTCGAAATCTTTTAATTTTGCAGGTAGAGTGAGTATCGTGACCCCAGAGTCTGCTTCTGTGTATTTAAATCTTGTCAGTGTTCTCAGAATGACAGTGTCTCAGGTTTATGTCTGTCAGCTCTTTGGTGATATTTTGTCTAATTTCTCTTGGCAAAAATACAGCACTATTTTCTTGTTAGTACTAAAAGCCTGTGGCATTAAAAACTTTCAGCTAAATAAAAAGAGCTTAACAACATTCTTATTACAGTTGTTAAACTGAAGAGTATATTTACAGAAGGTAAAAACAACAATTTTGGCAACATAATAGAGAATAGTTGCTTTTCCACGGTTTCTGCATCATATCTCTAATCAATGTTGGAAACTTTAGTTATGCTAAGGATGTCTTGTGTATATTTACATTCTCAGAAAAGTCATTGCAAAAGGGGAGAATTTGAAATGCCTTTTGCATCTTGCAGGATTTGGGATTCTAACAGGAGACTGAGTTTTCCCTAAGTCAGTTTTTACTGGTACAGAGCTTAAGGACCTAGTCTTTGTGATTGGATTTGCCCATCTTTGAACAATGAGGTGTAGCAGGAGTGTAAACAGAAACACACGATCTTTTGTGCATTTTCAGTGTTGCTTGAATGTTAACAATGATCATGATCAGTACAAATTTACTGAAACAATTGCAATAGCTCTTTTGCACTAATTTGGTCAACATAGTGGTATTTTCTCAAAAACTACAAGTTCAGTAAATTAAGGAAGGTCACATGAGAAGCCAGTGACTCCAAAAGTGGCAAATACATCTTCGGTCACACATAGGAGTTGAGAGGCTAATGAATATTTGGAGTAAAGCTAGAAGATAGTTCAGCTTTAACAAGTTGGGACTGAATTTTTCTATGTTGGCATTTCTCCCAAGTCTTACAAATTTGCTTTCTGGTGAATTATTTTTAGACAACTGTAACAGATTCTACAGGTGTAGAAGTGTTACAGTAACCAAACAAAATAATTATAAGACTTTTTTTTGTTTGTTTTATGGGGAAAAGAAAGTATTTCTATCAACTCCAAAAATATTTGGGATATTATTGCCTAAATCTTTCACTTTTCCCCCCCTCTCCCTGATCTCCTCATTCTTTACCCAAAAGAGAAAGCCTGAATCAGACTGCTTGGAAAATTCCAGTCAAAACAGATGACTGGTATAGGAGAATTATGAGCCTCTGAGAACAATTTATAACTTCAGTGTCCTCAAATCTGTAGTTGCTGAGAACTTCTTTTATTCATTACCAAATCCATTCTTTTGCTATTTAGCAAAAGAAAAGCAAATCTACAGATTTCTTAGAATTGTTAAGATAGTCACCTTGTTGATATGCTCTTTGAACTGCAAGAAAGGAATTATTTATCCATTACATGCAGTTTAAAAATCTGTATTGGCCATTTTTATGTGCCAGTTGACTGAATATTTTTAAAGGTTGTCCTCAAATTTGCACCTACTAATGTCTTTTTTGCATTCTTTCTGCTGACAGTCTTGTGAATAACAAACTGATGTTCTTGTAGAAGCTAAATAAACTTCCACAGGCAGCAATTGTGAATTCACAGGTCAGCCTTTTCCATTAGAAAGAAAACAGAAGGAACCCCACTAAAATCTAATCCCCCTTGTTGGTTTTGGTCTGTTGAAGGCTTAGTCTTTGGAACTGAAAGTAGATGTGCCCAGTCATCATGCCATGTCAATGCTGGAAACTATGATTCTGAGAAAGCTGAAAAAGACTTTTTTAAACAGAATCTGTAGGCATCAATAAAATATCCAAATCCTGCTGCCTTAACACAGCTGAGTAGCTGTGATGACTTCTAAAGAGTGTGGCATATTCATGTGGGTAAGACGAATTATTTCTGGTCAAAAATGTTTTTGTGTCTGCTCAGCTTGGAATAAGATAGATTACTCCTGCTGTATGTGCAAATTGTGGTTGTACTTAGTGGTCTCAACATATGGACGTTTGTGTTGACTAAGCCATCTTATCAACTCCTATCAATTCTGTCAGCAAAAAGTTTACATATTTTTAATGTGGTAGCATTCCAAGTTTCTCAGCATTCATCTATGTTTCTTACCATCTGAAAGGAAGATTGCTGCATTTTTTGAAGAATCATTAGTTATTCAATTTAATTGAAGAAATTACCTTATCTGAAACTGAACTGAAGTCCACATATAAATAAGCAGCAAGACCTAGGTCATAAAGAGAACCAGATGCAGTGGGTGGGCCTTGTACACTCCTAATGGCCTCCAAACGTGGTCTAGTACTTCTGGATAAACGCACATCACAGATCAGGCTCTCACTACATGTTCTGCCATTATGTACCACTGCTCTGAACATGTAAATACAATTTACAGAACAAAACATTGAATTTCAGTTACCAATTTAAATACCCTTAATTGACTTGGGTTTGCTTGATACCTTGAGCAAAATGAGCTTTTCTGAAGAGATTGTTTTGAGCATTTTGGTGCAGTGTTTTGTGGGCTGCTTTGATTGTACTACTGTGAAGCTCTCAGTTAGCCAAGCAGGAGACTCTCTAACCAACACCATTAGCATGGGTTGAACTTGAGCTGTTCCCCGAGTAGGACTGATTAGCTGGGACCCAGTGCCAAGGCAATCCTGGCTTCTGAGTTGGAGTATGGGCAACCTAAGCTTGTCTTTGCTTTCAGAATACTGTTTATCCTTTCGAGGAATAAGGCTTATCTATTCCAGCAAGGTGCTTAAGCTCTCATTACGACTGAGTGAATAGGCAAGAGGACTTGCTTTCTCAACTAACTAACTAGCTTAACTAACTAGCTGAAATAATGTCATAAGCAGAATTATTTTGTTTCTATAGTTCAGAAGGTCAACACCCTATTATATGAGCCTATGTTCTTATGTATGTATTTAGTCTTTAACTTTTTTAATTAGTGAGTGATTAATAGAAGATGTAGGTTGACAAAGCAGGGACAAAAGATATTAAACTGGTTGTTTTTGCTGTGGAATGGTTTGAAATGTTATTTCTATCTTTAGAATATTCCTATTTGTTTTATTAATATTATTGAGTTCTCTGCTATTTTACTGATTGTTCAGATGAACAAACTGAGGCAGAAATGTATTTTCTGAGTGTATGGAAAAATCAATAATGCAAGCTAGAATTCTTGCTGATCCATCTCTTACTTGTTGGGTCACTCTGTCTTTAATTCTAGTTCCAGATTTTAATGTGGAATTAAGTTTGTTTGTTGTTTTTAAATGCTTTATTTTGCACTATGTGTTCTCTCTGCTTTGGCTTGTTGCTTAAGTTACAGCAGGTTACTTTAGAGTGTTCTTAACTCATTTCCTTGTAGCACGCTACGTACTGTTCCACTCGAATGCTTGGAAATAAAAAATATTTGCCTTGTAGAAATGAGGTTCATGCATAGCTGGAAGAAATTTCCAGCTGGTAAGTAACATCAGCAAGCTATCAATTATACAATTTATTATACAATTTAAGGACGTGTGTAGGTTTTGTCACTGTCCTCCATTAGTTTGGATTGTGGTATTGCAAGAAACACGGAGTATGCATGAATGGCAGTTGCTTCTTTATATAATCCCTGGAAGATTTTTTTTCTTAGACAACCTGGTTTAGTAAAGTGGCAGTTTGCAGTTAGTGTCACTTCATCAAAACAGAATGTAAAGCTGAACCTCCCTGATCTTCTCAGTACTTCTGCACACTTTGCAAACAAATTATAAATGCTATGTGCTGAATTACTTCAGTGTTTGCCCAAGAAGATCAGAATCCTTCAGGACATTCTGAATTGCTGTAGTATATGTTTGTTCTAATTGTATATGAGACTGGATATATGTATGTCCAGTAGTACTAATTTTGAAATGTGGAGTAGAAAATGTCTCTTGAATGAAGAATCATGTATAATTTATCATTAGCTGGCTGATAACCTCAGTGAATAACACTGAATTAATCTGTTAATTATTTAACCGTGAATACAAAACTGGATACTGTATCTTTAAAGTAAACAAATGCTTGGAATCATGCTTTCCAAAAGAAGAATTTATTTAATAAATTAATAAACTATTATATTTTTCTATTAAAGCATTTTTGATCTGCAGGAGTGACTTTCAGTCTTCAAGAACCAGCAAAAATTTGTTATTAATTGAAGAAGCCAAGAAACAATTAAGTAACTATGTTTAAGTTAGTTTTGCAGCTTGCAAAATGGTGAATGGGGGGAATAGTTGTTTAGCCAGAAAAGAGATCTTCTTCCTTTTCTTTAAATAGTTACATTTGAAGCTTTGTTCTGGTTTCAGTACTGTAGGAAGAGAGGAAATGGATGTACATAACTGGTGCCCACTGTGGGTGAACAAATGTTCCATGGCTATAGGAAGCACCTCAATTCCATACCTGAAATAATATTTTTAAGATGTGTCTCTTCTGACTAAAAAACATAGATTGTTTTTCCTGTGTATGCATTAATACAGAGCCTTGATAGCATTTATATCCATCCTAAAAAAAATAATAAATCCTCATTTAAGGTAAGATTTTAGATCATCCTAATAATTTCATCATAACATTTCCTTTTGTGAGTATTAATTCTCTGTTGTCAACCCTAACATTCTTAAATGATAAATAAAAGCAGGTAACGTTTCAGAATGTCCAGACACACATGTGATACCTAAAGATAACAGCAACAAATATAAGGCCTGGCTAAAGAGTCCTTTTAAAACTCTTTTACAGGGTTATGGTCATATCTTGTAGCCTGTATCTGGGAGTACTATAAATGCCTGAGCAATTGTTGGTTATCAGGACTTAGTACCTGCTACACATTATCTAAAATATGTGCATGTCCACAAATGACACTTCATCAATCCCAGCTATCCAAAAGTTTCAGAGATATTCTTGAAGCTTTTTATAATTATACTTTGCACGCATGTGCATGTAACACTCAAATGTGTATGCAACAGCTTGTGTGCACATAGGTCTATAATAATCTACCCTGAGCCTCTGAAAATGGGGTGGGTTTTGACCCTATTTTCCCAACTGTTTTGAGAAGCTGTTATTTCAGTGTTTTCAACTGATTTGTGCTGTCATGCTGCTCTTTAATTATTCAGTCCTAAGGAAAAAAAATCCACATTACTTTGTAGCTCTTCTCTTCTGTAACTAGATGAACTTTAAGGTCCCTTCAATCCAAACCATTCTATGATTACTTCCTTTTTTTCTTCTTTTGCTGTCTTTACTTTCAATTCACATCCATTTTTGTTTTGATTCCCTAAGGAAATGGGTGAGTTAGTTGATCATGATCTGTATTGTCTGTCTGACAAATAACTTGTACATCTGCCAACTCATCACCACCACGTTTAATAGAGGGACAGAGGTTTCAAAGCTATTCCTTCAAGTTTCATGAAAATACACATGTAGGTGAGAAGAGACCCCTTAGTGTTTTCACTGAGGAAATGGCCACCACAATATAGTAAGAGACATAAGATGACTGAAGCAGGGAGAGACGTTGTGAATGAAAGCCAAGGAGATTTGGTTTTTTGAGTTGTGCTGTTTGTGGATTCAGTTTCTTTGTCTAACAGTTTTCAGTGTCAAAACACATATGAAGCACACTCATATCTTCAAGTTTGTTTCATCACAGTGACCATGTTCGTTATGGACTCACAGAAAGAAGTAGGTGCCATTTGTTTTGATTTGTTTTAAAAAAAAAGATTCATGGACCAACCTACTGCATGTGTACATGTGTGCATGAGAAGAGATCTTGTGTTAGTTTGGATTGCCTTCTCTGTGCATCTCGGAGGCTGCCATTTAGCAGTCAGTGAATAGCGACAAAGGAAATCTGGCCAAAAAAGAAACAGGGGAGAAATGCAGTCAGACCTATTAAGAAGCACTTTCAAGACCTGTAGGAATATATGACAGTGTTTGCTCGACTTTTGCATCACCCTTCTCCTGATGAATATTTTTATTTGCATGAGATGCTAAAGCTTGGGGCAGGCCCACAAAATGATCTTTCCCAAGATAAAATTTCTGAGAAAAAACTGTGATGAGATCCATGTGGGGCAATTTCATTATTCTACAGCATCCTTATGTGAGCATTCTCTGAGAAAAATTAATCTAACAAAGGAAAAAATCTCCAAGAAAAACCATCAGTTTGTACACTTGCTGTTAACATTATACGAAACCCAAAAAACTTGAGTATCTTAAGGCTCACATAATGCAACTTTAAAAGCTGTGTGACNAAGGTCTCCCCTCAGCCTTCTTTTGTTATATTTAGATAATTATTTTGCTGCATTCCCTCCTGCTATCCACTAAACATCCGTGATTGATGAAGGGAACACAGGGAGAATTTGAGATGAAAAAATGAAGAGAGAGCAGCAAGGCCCAGCAAATGAGCCAGTGGGTTGAAGCACTTGGGACATTAGAGGGTGTCAAGGCTGGCAAATGACTTCATTGAAGTAATGATGATAAACATTTTATCCCTGTGCATATATGTGCATTATACCTAACGATCTCAAGCATAAGTAGTGAAGAAAGGCGCTAAATAAATCATACGAACAGGCCCTAAATGGGAATCCCTAAGGAATGGGATCTGAATTGTAAATGCATGCCTGAATTTCACACATCAAATTACAATAAGGAGATTGATATTTTAAACAGCTCTGTACTTAAAGGGTACTGTATCTAGTCCTGAGGATTTTTCTTTTGCTTAATATTTTTTTTCAGTTACATCGTGTTTTGTTATGAAGAGTTTATCTGGGTTTAAGGTTGGGGAGAAAGTCTTATCTCTTATGCACAGACTTGCTGATTAGCCACATAATCTTATGTCTGCCTTCATTTTTCCTCCCTATACTCAGATTGCTCCTTTCTGGGTTATGTCAGAAACTAATTTTGTGAGTTCCTTGGGTTACAAAGATTTGTACAAGGAGGTGGATTAGCACACTTTTGGGTGCCATTAAAAAAATTGTTTCCATCCTTGTAAACCTTTTTAAAAATCCAGATGTTTTCAACAACTACAAATCATGCCAGCAGGGGTCACTTTAGTACTAATGGAAATTGGAACTGCAGGACTACACCTGAGGAGCTAGAATGAATTGAAGCTTGTATAATCAGACTACAAATGAACTGTGTGTATAACTTGGTAAATGGCCACTAAAACCATCTCTGCTATTCGTGCTGCGTTTTAGATTTGAGTCCTTTTCTTAAAAATAAATGAATAATTAATCTTTTCTGGATTTTTCTGATTTTCTGCAACATTTTCAGTTTTTTCTTCTTTAAGAGTATATGAGTGGTGTATATGACACTTCTCAAAAAAAGTGCATATTCATTACAAAAGCATAGGAACAACAGAATAGGAAAAAGACTGATTTCTGTGATGACTGACATTTAAACTGAAAAATTTGAACCTGATGTAGGTACATGAAAGTCTTCAGGTTAGGTTCTTCAAAGGCAGAAGTACTGGTATATGTATAAAGGCTACCCACCAACTGGAAGTCTCATCCTTCCCACCTTCCTTCCTCCCATAAAGAAATCTCCATTGACTTTGGGACCACTGGTGTGCTTTTGAATTTCTAGTGTTTGCCTGAGATCATAAGTGTCCATAGTCATTCATTAAAGTAAGCAGGCCTAACATAGAAAATCAGAAGTCAGAAGGAGGATGAAATAGGGAAAAACAATAAATAGGTGTCTGATAAGATAAAGGGAGTCCCTGATAGCTTTATGTTTTTCATGCAGTTGCTTTTTCTTCAGGTATCTGGCTTTGTCTTCTGTTTGCACTACTGGCCGCTTTGATGCATGCTGCACATATGGAATAACAACCTAAGTGCATCCAGTTTTAGATTCTCACATTCCAGGGAAAAGTAAATGGCAACATATATTTTTTAGAAAGGTTTAACTTTCTTTTTAGATCAATAGACACCTATAGAGATTTTTAGTTTGCATTTGATCACTCTTGCACAAGAATGCAGATGGCTCTTTCCCCCATGAATTTTAAAAAGCTTGAGTGGATATTAAGAGTCATGGGAGACATTTGAGCTCAGCAGAGTTACTTAACTTAATTTGTTCTATGTTGGTTGATACTGTTAACTAATATTAACAATAAGAATGTTAAAATTATATTTACAGAATTATCACCTTTTTTTTTTTTTTTGTTCTGTTCTGTTTCCTAGTCATTGTAGTTCAAATTAGGTCCAGTACTGGTTTTAATAATGTCATTGATGCAATGTAGTGATGTAACTGAGGCTACGGTTACAATGAACTGTGTTTTAATGAAAGTACAGGAGGAACCATAACATTGAGAACATTTAAAAATTGGTTTTTGACTTAAACTTGTTGCTCAGTCAAGACTGAAATAACATCATATGTTTCAAGATTGAAAGACTGGAATAACATGTTATTGGAAAGTTTTGTGACTGTGATTGCAGCAGAAGCAAATACAATAGCTTTCATTTTGCCTTGATTTTTTTTCTTTTTTTTTTAAAATCTCCTTTTCTTTGGAAGCTGTATCCTATTCCTGCTTTTCTCTGTGCTTCTATTTCCACTCTATCACCCTCTACAGATTATGTAACTGAAGTGGATATGACTTTGTTCATTACTAAAATATATCTAATTAGATTACACAGAAATTCAGGGTGTGGATGTGACTTATGTTTTGGTTTGTCGTGATTTCTCAGAAATTTGTCATGATAATTTTGATGTCTGGATTCCCCAAACTTTGGGACTACAGGTACAAACGTTAGACACTTCTGTCCATGCATACATTTCTAAACGTTATAACAGGACTCAGGGACTTGGCCATGTTTTTCTGGAAAGAGGTCATGAATTGGAATACAGCTTTATTCACTGCTAGCTTTTAAATACTTTGAAGGGGAACATTTTCGCATGAGAATATAATATTCCTTAAAATGATCTGTTGTGAAGGTTTTTTTTATACAAAATGGAATAAATTCATTTTGAACTTTTTGATGCAAACTGTATTGCTTTTTAAAAACTACATTGTCTATTCTGCACCTCTTGACTGACTTTCCATTTAAACTTAGCTTTGGCAAGCTTATGAAGAATTGCTGGTTAAAGGATTGCTAATGCTTGCAGTATGTTGCAAGTGTGGAGTCCCATTTTCCTTCCTGAATTTAGAGAGTAGGTGTGTTGATAAATCTTAGATCAAAAAGCAGCTGGGAGCTGCTGCTTCTCTTGCTTGTGCCTTTTGAGCTATCACAATTCAAAGCTCTTTGCCTCCTTCATGTCATTCCATGCGTTTATGTGTCTGCATTGGCACCTGTGGGTTTTTTTCCTGGACAGACAACAAAAGAATACTTTTCTTGAACCTAGTTCCCCTGGGATGGATCTGCAAGTCTTGGACACGGGTCCTAAATCATTGTTCTTTCTAGTCAGTAGTACCCTTGAACAAAACATTAGAGCTGTTTTCCACTCTCCCTCAAAATTTTATCAGTTCCTTCCCCTGTTATGCTCTTGCCCTGTATTAAACATACCAGGAGGCAGCCTTTCAAGGTCTGATCTCACATACTGTGTCTTCATCTCTGCTCAAGTCCTAGCAACGGGGTTGCTTACTCACAACCATTTGTTGGGTCTCCATTTTATCTTCTGCAAAGGACAAAGCCTTTGTTTTCTTGACTGCTAGTCTCCCTTTGGATGGGTAAGGTTTTTCCCATAAGGAATATTTAGATTTCAGCTCCTTACTTAGCAGAGAGTATTGTGAGTGTCTTGAACTAGTATGGTGTTGGTTTCAATAGTTCCAACAATAAGACTTCTGGACAAATGTCTCTTGTGTTTCTACTCATAGACCCAAAATGGGTCAGGGTCTGCCAGTGTTGTGTGCTAGGAGTTTAGAGGAGGACTGCTATATTTTCTGCAGAGGGGAAATGGGAAGGAGCACCAAAACTGTTAAGACTCTTGAATTCCTGTTCCAGCCCCTTCTATTACCTTCAATGTCTCCTCGAGTGGTACATAACCTAAGGTGCCCCAAGCAGTGCTTTGCTGCAGAGGCTTTTGCTTTGCAGAACATATGTCAGGCATATAGTGTGGTGCCTGCAAGATGTGGGAAATGGTTCAAGAGGAAAATATGTTGCAAAATTGGCAAAACTCTCAATGATATGGAAGTAATTTGCCATAATCAGGTTTTCTGATGCAATCACTTGATAATTGCATACTTTGGGGCTAATAACATATAGTAACAAAGAGCAGGAAACCACTACGTCTGTAAGTGGAAATGTTACTTTAAAATGTATACAAGCCCCCAGTGCATAAAATGCTCCACAGGGTGGGAGGTGGTATGTGAGAACTTCTTTTTCTATTTGTTTTGAAATCAGCTCTAATAAGGTAGGTGGTCTGAGAAACAATTTGCAAGGAACTCTAAAGGTCAAAAGATTCTCAGGAGTTTGGTGTTTCATTGCAAACCTCGAAAAGGAAGCATTTCTGTATGGAAGTACCTAAAATAGTGATAGTGTCCCCAGATTTATGCTGTTGAGTGAAAGAAAATAGAAGATACTATACACAATAAAACTGCAAAAGCCCTGGGTCCCCAACAACCAGCATGTGCCCTTACACCTTTGCAACTGAAAGATGGCTCTTTTCAAGTGACCGATTTCAGTGACTTCCAATGACTGAGGCAGGAGCTGGTTTGTGCTTGTGTAAATCAGAGGACCTACAAGGCAACAGCCAGGGATTTCACCTTAACAGAGAGCCAGAAAGCAAGTGAGCAATTATCTGAGAAGGGTAATAAGATGTTTGATACATAGAGAATGTGTTTCTTGTTTTTACGCTGAACTTAGGCAATGTGAGCTTCTCTTGGAAACACAAGGAAGTTATATGCTGGTGAAAAAATGAAATGAAATGAAATGAAATGGGCTAAAGGAAAGCTAGCAGACCCGAATGCTGAAGGTATTTGCCATTGCATTGCTAAATATTGCCAAACGATCCTTCAGACTGGAATAGGATCACATACCTAAGAAATGACCCCCAGTGTGGGGGGAAGAACAGTGGTGCTGGATATTAGCATTCAGTTATATCCATAGCCCCTCCCATCAAATAGGCTTCAAAGTCATCTGGTCAAGAAGAAGATAACAGAAAGAGAATAAGGAGACACACTGGGTGGGAGGGTGTCTTGGATAATGGAGATGGGTGCTGACAAACAGTGGGTTTCAGGTAGGATTTTCAGGAGCTGTTCCGCTCTGTGACTGACAGGTTTTGTTAAGAAAGCATCCTGACTTTTGATTTTGTCTTCTCTAAAACAAAGCAACATATATTGACCCTCAGCATTCACCAGTAATCTTGGTTATCTGTATTGGTGCTTGATGTAACTTCCAGTGGGCAGTTCATTCTTCATTTCAGAGCAGGTATGGACTCCAAAGGAGCCAGGAATTAAATGAGGTCCTGGGATTTTCAGCTGTGGTCTGACTCCGAGAAGCTCATACTTCCATTAAGGACAAGCTGAAGGTGAGCAAAAATAGTTACTTGGAATATTGTCTTGGTTTTCCTATCAACTTTGAGATGATGACTAAACTAGTGATTTAAATTTAACCTTGTTAAAATTAAATAAAAAGTTATGATGCAGACATTCTGCATGCCAGTCCACATCTGTCAGAAGTGTAGCTTGAAGTGAGACAGGAGTGATAATATCCAGAACTATCTTGTGTAGCAGCTACAAAAGAGATGCTGACAGACTGTACAAGCTTTGGGATAAATTCCTTATTAAAATAAAAAGCCTTTATAGAAATCTGTGCTTTGAATTGCTTTTTGCCCTCTGAAGAGTAGATTTTTTTTTTCCTAAACTGATTTGAAGAAAGACTTCATTAATATGAAACTGCCCATGTGATGTATTCTGCTTGGTTTTTGTTTCTCCTTTTTCCCCTTATATCATTAAACAATTAGTTTTATAATAGTTTTATTTCTAAGGTAAGAACAAAGTGTTATCAGTTTTTCTGTGTATGTAAAAATGTGTTGTGCGATGCTGAAAAAGGTACAGGCTCTATTGAAAAAGACAAACTACTTTTTTACTAGCAGTAATTTGGATGACTTTGTGTTTTTCAGCATTTGCCTGTATTTCCTACGAAACTAAACAGAGCAAAGCCAAATCTGTTTTAGGGCAGTGTCATTACATTGATTATATAAATTAGATATTTCCAGTATTGGGTTCAATTCATAGGAGAAATCCACTGGTTTGGTTATAGTTTACCCAGCTATACAAACAAATATGTAAGGAGGGAAGAGATACAAACTAATAATTAATATGAACATAATCTAGCATTCTTGATGCAGCAGCCTTTGCAGACCAGAGACAAACCACAGTGATTCCTAGAAGGAATAATCTCTATGCTGTTTAATATGAGAACACGCTAAACCATTATTGATTCAGTAAACTGAATGCTTTTTAGTTCATTCTTATCTCTCTCTGCTTTATGCCTGTTCACAAGTTTTTCCAGTGTAATGTCTAGAAAATTTTGAGAGCTTTTTCCTTTTGAATTCTTTCAGGGCGGGAATAAACTATTACATTAAGATGGCCATTGTTCTGACAAATCTGAAGATGCCAACTCCTCCCCATTAGTCATTTTATAAGAAAAAGAACAGCACTGAAGTTACTCAATTTAGCTAAAACTTGGTTTAGTTAAACTAGTAAAAAATCTTGAACACATCTAGATTTGTTTATGGTTGACATGAGCTGAATCAGTATGAACTACATTGTACTGCTTTTTTTCAGACCAAATTATTTTTCTTCAGTTTAACAAATAATTTTTCAGCGTTTTGGATGCTGATGATGTACAGAGGCCTGGATTCAATTATTCTGTTGCAGTTTATTTCAGTAAAAAGATTGTCAGGCCATAAAACTATCTTAATTTTCTCATAATACTTTTGAAATTGAAATATCAAATTGAGTTTCATCTTAAAAAGAAAGGAAAAGAAAAAACAACCATCAACAAACTTCAAAGCTCACTGAACCAGTTCAGGCTGTGAGGGTGTAAGGACTTAGACACATGAACAACGTACCTGTTGTTAACTGCTCCATGGTAGCTGTCCATAACTATACTCTCTGCAACTTCAAGATCGTTAATGAGCTCCTATTCCTAGACTGTATAGTGAGGGTGTGCAAATGGTTTCTCCAGTATGAACTGATGCCCTTTCAACTTCATCTGTGATCACTTGTCTTTGTAATGCCATCTCTAATAAACATTTTAAGAAGTATTTGTGCTTTGAAAGCACGAAACTGATAAAATACTCAGCTGTTTCAAAATTTATGAAAGCAGTTTGAAGAAACATTTTCTGTTACTTCTGCTGAAGGTAAGAAGCTGGATTTTTGGCAACTCTTTCTTCCCTTTCTACCTCTGAGCAGTTGGGGGTCCTGCAGGGAGCATGGAAATGGGTGTCTATTTGAATCACAGCAAGAACCAATTAATTTAAATCTGGTGGCCATCTACAGCAGTCACCAAATTCCAAAAGTAATTAACTCTAGCTATGTTGTTAGATGAATGGATGAGGTTTTAATAGACAGATTTTGAACTTATTTTCCCAGGTAATTGATTTAAGAAAGATTAACATCTCTCCTATAAATTAATTTGAAATCCTATGGATATTACTGACAAATGTTAGAATATCCATTCCTGCCTTGAAATCTGTTAAGCCCTTCCTTTTGCTTAATTTTAGTGGAAGTGATAATTTAGGGATAGTATTTATTTTTCCATTTTGAATTTACTGTCTTTTGAGTGTTTCCTTCAATTGAGAATTACTTTGTTCTTACATTATGAAATGCTCGTGGCTGGTTTCTAGACCATTCACAATTTCATTTGCTTTCAGGTTTTTCTTCCAAAGGTAACAGTCACAATTTGTTTTCCATTCATATGACTTAAAGTTATTTTCTTCACTCTCCTCTCTTTCATCCACTTAGGAATTTCCTTCAAATTTTAATCCACATGCTTTGCCATAGTATTCCTTACGCATTGTTCTTGCTTTTTACCTACAACTGCTGATGAGCAGAGATATTTTTTTTCTCTTCCATTGCTCTCTGTGATGTTGGCTTTCTTGGGTTGATAATTTGGACGGTTGTTTTTCTCCCTTATTTTGCATTGATCAACATGAAGTATATTTTGCTGTTGATTTACTAGTTCATTTAGACTCTGAAGTGCCTCATTGTATTCTCTGGTCCTGCACGGTGTAATAACTTTTATATCTGCAGCTATTGATGCCTTTTTTACTTTATCCATTTCCAATTATTTCCTGTTCTAGATCATTGATAAGTATGCCAACAATGGGAGAACTAAGGTGTGTCTCATCTGAGCTGAAAAGGTACTGCTATGCCTCTTCCTACAGCCAGTGTATCTTCCATGTTGGAATAGACATACCTATTGCAAGTAAAAATTTAAAAACCAACAGAATTCACTGTGCACCAAATCTGTTGGCTTGTTTTGGTGGTGAAATGTGTGGGAGGGCTAAAATGTATGAAAGAGAATAAAGCTACCAGCTTCCAAAGCGTGAAGTAGGTAACTAAAATTGAAAATTTTAACCTGAAGATTATAATTCCCCATATGTAATTACTGTGTTGCATAATAATCTTTTAAAGCTCAGAAAACAGGGGAGAGAGAATTGCTTTAAACAATGTTGGTTAATTAATTTGGGCTTGAGGAATTGCTCTGTTTCCCATGCTTAATTTCCTGCATCAATTCAAACCCACTACTTTTTGACATTTCATGGTCTCTGAAGCAATTAATGGTGGTATCCCAAACTACAGTTGTGAATTTAGATGAAGAATAAGCTGCAGGGACAGAAGAACTGTGAAGCAGTCGTTAAGATCCTGCTTTTCTGTTGATACTTCTGGTAGTTAAAAAAAGAGAAGAAGAAAAATATCTCTCAGCACAACTTTCTGAAAGTGAGATGTTTTTCTGCATTTTCTGGGTGTCATCAGTAGCCATTTGATGGTTTTGCTTGCATGTTTCTATGTTCCACCTCCTTTTTCTACTATTTGGTGCACTCAGAAAAACATTGTTTGCAAATCATAGATCAGTCTGCATCCAAGGACAAAGCAGATAAGCACAAATGCACAGGTGTATTTGCAGTGATTCAAAGCACAACTCTATGCTATATGTGTGCGTTGCCCCATTAACTTTCTAGATTGGAAGCAGGTCCCACATCCAATAAGTTTGCTTTTAAGTGGCAGCTGTGAAAAATATTGCTGCTGTTTGTATCATTAAAAAGATTATTTTATAAATTTAATCTCTGCTGCAGTTACCAGAGAAGAAAACTGGTATATAACCTGTGACGAGGGAAAGGGATCACTTATTTATGTTTTAAGGTCACCTCGTACATTGCTAGCTCATTTTTTTACTCTCTGCTCTTCAGTGTCATTAATTTTTCCTGATTTGTTCCGTTTTGGTTTTTTTTTAATTTTCATTGCTTCCTAGATTGTTTGATACACAGTTATTAAAACTTGCAGATTGATAACCTTCCTCAGTTTGGTGAATATCTGTCTTTGAAGATTATATAGCTTTAATGAGAGAAAATAGAAGGTCTCTCTAAGTAACATTATTTGCTATATCAAGATCAAATGATATATTACTAGCAGAATGTGGTTTAAAACATTTATTATATTAGAGCTGCTGCTTTAGTCCATGCATTTTAGAATCAGTTATAAATTAAAACATTAATGCTATGATACACAGAAGATTAAAATATTATCAGCTTGTGCCAAAGATCACAATGATATTAAAAAATTGATTTAATACTGCCTCTGTCAAATTGATCTAATATTTTGAAATTTATTAGTTATGAGTTTAGCTTATTTTTACTGTGATATTGTTGACTGTATGTTAGCTATTCCAGGGTAGTTATCAAATAATTGCTTTTTTTATATGGCTAGTTTAGGCTTCATTGCTAAATCACTTAAGACCCTTTTTCTAACGATCTTCAAGTACAAAAGTTCTCCAACTCCAGCTATATTTACTGATACAGTTTCTACTGGATTTTTTACTGATGATGTTAAGGGAACTTTATCTTAAACTTTTTGTTTATCCTACAGCTTTCCTTGATGCCCTTGTTATAGTCTTGTTTTTTCTCTGTCATCTTAGTGACAACAGTGAATCACGTTGTGGTATGTAATGACAGCTGCCTTCTAGAGGATGATTCAAATGCATGGCTTCCCTTGATACCACCATGCCCTGTATAGTTTTTAAAAGTTATTATGTAAACCTTGCATGAATACTAAGAAGCTACAAAATTACTTAAAAATTTTTAATTTCTCTTCTTTATGCAAGATTTAAGTCTTTGAAATGGTATGCCAGTATAAGTGACGATTTGGATATGTAACCTGAAGAATATTTTAACAGGAGGTTATGGTTGGATTACAAGTTTGAGTAATCAGGAGAATGACAGCGTTGTCCGGAGTGACACAGTGGGGCCTGTCTACAAGTGTCAACAAAGGTGGTAGTTAATGCCAGTAATGATAGCAGTCGTATTACAGAGGAAACTGAGAGCAGCAACTTCCTAATATATGAAACATCAGAGGATATAATATCAAGGTATCAGAGGATAGTGTGGGGATTTACTGTTCTTCCTTAGGGTTCACCTCTGTGATTTAGACAGGGATTTCCCTGTGCCCTTTGGGAAACTGCTGGTGAGGTGAAGGAGTAGAGGTCAGGACAAGCTGATGAGCTTTCTCTTTCGGTGTCCTGATGAAGGATGTCAGCAGGGTGGTATTTGCTGGGGCAAGGATGGGCGATCAGAACATAAGAATGGCTGTGTTAGATCAAGCCAAAATCCACCTAGCCCACTATCTTGTCTCATAGTGATTGGAAAGAAACACTTTCAGACAAATGCAAAATTATCTTCCCTCTGAGGTAGCTCTCCAGGATGCAATACACTGTAGTCTGAGTTTTTCCAAGTAGAGTTGAATCTGGATTGTTTTGTTTTAATAAGCTTTGTCTCATATGTGAGAAAATGAGTATTTGTTCGTCATCTCCCTTCCATGAGTAATTTTGCCTCATATCTAAGTTGTCTTTTTCCAAAGTGAGTTTCCTGAGTGTCTCTCCATACAGACATGATTCCATAACTTCCATCCACAGCATTGCTCTTCTCTGTAGTGTTTCCAGTTTATTGTTTCTATTACATTCCCTTTGAAATAGGGTGACCACAGCCTCATGTTGTGCTGGAGAACTGGATGCTTTATGGATTTATTCATTGTCACATTGACCTTTTCTGTTTTGTTCTATGTTCCATTCCTAATAGCACCTGTCATTTAATTTGCTGTTTTCACTGATACTTGGCTTTCAACTGATACTTTCAGAAAACCTGAGGTAAGGTGTTGTTTCTTCCCAAGAGAGCTATATTGATTCATTATATTAATCTCTATGGCTATTAAATCTGTTCTCTTTTTTAGTTATTTTTACCATTTTGCGTAGCATAGAAATTTAACTTGGAGGCATTCATTTTATGGGTGTCCTCTGAAACTGTTTTTAAAAACTGATTTTGTGTTTTTCACCATTCATTTCATTTGTCAGTTTTCTGATGTGAAAACAAATATTGGATTTGTTGCTTTGATGCACTTGGTATTTCTTATGTATGTGTCATTCCAGTAGGTAAAAGTGACTTGCTGTGTGTTTCCTGAGCAGCATCTGTTCCCATGAGGAACACCTTGGCCACAGATCACTCTGCTCCCAGGATGCTGTGGTGGTTGTAGCTTAGTGATACAATGGTTTTGCCAACACAAAGCTTTCTGCTCCTTTGTCCCTGTCTGTCCTTACTTGCTGTACTGGGGCAGACTTTGTTGTGCTGCTTATATCAACTGTGCTGTAAATTGTTCAAGAAAGTGTTTTGGCTCAAAATTCCTCTTCCTCCAAATTATTTTTAACCTGAGTCTTTCTCTTTTCTGGTTCATGATGATTAACATTCTGTGCTGTATAACCAAAGATTATGACTGGAAAGAGGGGAGAAGGGGAGAAGAGTCCATAAAATGCTATTGCCATCAAAGTCCTTGTATTGTCAAATGACAGCTTGTATGATCTGTGGTCACAAGGAGTGCTTGGATGGAAAAGGAACTGGTTTATGAGAAAACATAGTGATAAACAATGCTTTTTACACTTAACCAAAATACACTGTTAGAAGCTACAGTAACTAATAAATGATAGTTACCAATAAATCATATAGTTTATAATTTATTATCTGTTTTGTTGTAACAATAGCCTGAATATTCAGTGTCAGGGTTATAAAAAGTTCTGAGTTTTTAAGAATGCCATAAAATAATCTGCTAAGCCCTAGTATCTGGCAAACCACAGAAGATCATGTAGCTATAAGATCTCTAGGTCAAATTTTAAGGTGGTTGTGAGTGTGGTGACTGCCTGCCTTGTTGTCAACAAACACCTGCGAGACTTATCCAAGCCTTGTCCTATTAACGTGTGTGTCTTTAAGAATCAAACTCAAGTGCAGAAAATGTCCCGTGTGATGCTGCAGCATATTTTGTGAGTTGGTAGTTTTGAAACATGTTCGTGCCAAACTACTGTAAGCATACAAAGTAAAGAGGTTTTGATGTCTGGGTATTTTCTTTAAATGAGGAAATCTCTAAGCCTTGCTACCTGTTAGGATTAGAAGCTGGTTTTTTCCTTACTGCTGCAGTAAGTCTCCCTGCATCATGTCTCCCTGCATCATGTCTCTTATCTTTTGTGCTCTCCCATTTCCCTTTTCACATGTAAATGCAACATTAAAATGTCGAAGGCTATATATTTTCTCCCTTCTCATTATCCACTTTCAAGCTTCTGCTAATTGTTTGATCCCCTAATTCTATCTTTGGGATCTTATTATTTTTTTTCTGCTTGTGCAGTTCTGTTTCTCTCCTCTTTTGCATCATTCATGTTCTGTCAGAGCTCATTCCATATCACTGACCATCCTTGTTATCCTGACCGTTCCTTTTCCTCCATCCCTGCTCCCATCCCACACAACTGCATCGTGCTGTGCCAGTTGTGTTTTCCCCATGCCACTTCTGTGCTGAGTTGCACTGGTACTGTGCTCCTTCAGCCATGTGGCTGTGACTTTGGAGGTGGGAAAGAGAGAGCAAAGCCCTCACAGTGGCCACGTTTAGTGAGTTTGGACAAATTTAGCATGCAGTAATTGGGTCATGGTATGTGACACATGTGCAAGAGGAAGGATAGCTGTCTGCCCCTTATCTTTAATGGGGGGCTGTCACAGGAGTTTGGGTGTAACAACCCTGAGAGGAGGATGCACTTCATAGTTTAGTTACTGGAGTACCAAAATCATACTGGGTTTTCTGGGTTTGTTTTTTGTGTTTGGGTTTTTTTGTTTGTTTGCTTGTTTTTTGTTTTGTTTGAAGCACTTTATAACTGGGAGTTGGTTATGCAGAACACAAAGTGAATTCAGGATTAATCTGCCTGACTATGCAAAGGCTCATCTTTTGACAATGGGGAGACTAAACCCTTAAGTTACGCTTGCATACAAGCTTTGTATTTTTATTTCATCTCTCAAGTTTCCTTACAGCCATCACAATCAAATTGTAAATGAGAGTGAAGAATAAGTAAATGTCGTGTTCAAGTGGCCAAATGCTTTTTCTGTGACAGAATCAAAATGAAATAGAAGTGGCTGGGAACAATTTTTTTTTTCTAATAGGGAAAGTTTTTGCAAATATGTTTTATGGTGCCTGACTTCATAGTGCCTCAGAAACAAAATACTTCCAGGCTGCTGTGTATTGTGAGACAGATGAGGACTGAATGTTAAACTGCCTGAAGTCATATTGATAAACAAAAGCATAGGTAATGCTGTGAGGATTAAGATTGATTTTGCACTTCTCTGTGTAACTAGGAATAAGTACTTACTAGTGTAGGTATAAATCCTGTCTAAGAATATTTGTGAGGAAAAGAGCTGGAAGTAGCAGAGGACTATGGCTGGAGTGTGAACGTTCAGCACAATGAACATGGGGTAAAAGCAAGCCAGTTCTGTTCTGGGAGGATTTTGCGTTGATTCGCCTTGAAAGATGGAGAAGTGTGGTGAGTGCGTGGGTAGGGATGCACCTGAAGTTGTGCCTCCCTGTTTGGCCTCTTCCCTTGGTCTGAAGCAAAGTAGACAGAAAAATGCAGTTAATAGCGGTCATAACACAAGTGATATATGACAAATAGTAGTTGATTATGAGGGAAGAGTTAAGGGGATTAAGCTTATTTAGCCTTCTGTGACAGGTACATGGGACGGAAGCAGACCGTAGAAGGGAGCATGGCACCTGTGTCCTTGGACCTGGGTCTGTCACGGGAAGGCATAGACTCTTGTGTAGTTGTGGGTAGGTCTCTGGAGGCCTCTTCTTGAAAGCCCTTTACTGCAGGCACCACATGGTCAGCTTACTCTACTGTCTCCTTTCACTTCTGTGCATCCCCCCAAAGGGCGTCTGCCTAGCTGCTGTGCTGCCTGTGAGCCTCTCTGATGTGGGCCTTAAAATATGTTGGAATTTTAACATTAAATTCATTAGATCTTAAGTAGTTCTATTATTTTGCAAAACAAGAGAGCAAATCTGAATTATTTCCAAACACTATCTTGGAATCTAGAGAAAGAGTGAGAGAAAGGCTAAGCACCTCTTTTTATTCTCCCTCCTCTCCTGTGCTGTAAGTGCACCTTGAAATGCCATTACCTGCTGTAGCTGAGAACAAGGTAATTTGTAATGTGGAACAGCTAATTTTTCATTGTGATTCCATTGGGGCATAATGCAAAACAATCCAGTATAGCTATGGTGGTAGGGCAATAACCTGCATTCAGAGCAGGTGCCGTGTCAGTTGCTGTATCCTGTCACCTTTGGCCAATAATGAAGCTATTTCCAAAATTACTGTAGGCTTTTAAATATATTTGACATATTCTACTTTTTTGCAAGGTGTAGAAACCTATGCAGGAGGAAAAAAATTGAGTTTGAGCCATTATAAAAAAAACCTCAAACCAACGCAATTATAGTTAACTGATGACTTCCCCAAATCCAGGAGCCTTTATTACATTAAGGAGATAAAATGGTGAACCAGGTAGAAAGAGAAATGTTTCCAGAGCCAGCTTAGGGCATTTTCTGAGTTTTTTTCTAAATTGTAGTGCATGTGAATGAGGTTGGAAATGCCAGCTCTTTTAGGCTGGCAGCACCCTGTGATGTATTGGCTTGAAGAAGAATCCAACTTAGAACAACTTTCAGTAGGACACCAAGCTGCCGTATTTCAGAGGTGTTGGTGCACAGGCTGCAGAATTAAGCTGCCCTATGAATTTTGTTCTGTTGTCTGGAAACTCAGCTTTCAGCTACAAAAGTCTTAAGAGTTAAAAAAATATATTTTTTTTGAGAATTAGGTCCTAAGCTGCTCTGTGTTTCATCTATTGCATTTTGGATCTCTTGCAACTCACCTACGTAAGAGGCAGCATGCACTGTGTCCAGCCAGAGCACTGTTATGATCATTCTGCTGACGTTGCCTCAGAGGGACAATTTTTTGTTTCTCTTATTTTACTCAGCCTCTGATTTTCCTGTACTTTGCTGAAATGTGATGTCTGCCAGAGCGTTGTTCTGTTGTCAAATTAAGCTAAAATTGACCAGAAAATATGGGAGTTACTTGGAGGAGATCTGATAGGCTCTGTGATTTTGCAAGCCTGCTTTTGTGTACCCTGTGGCTAAAACACCACCTCAAGTCCCAAGAAAAAGAAACCCTTAATTTTGCTGCAGAGGTGATATTCAAATGGCCCTGTGTGTTTGATCTGTGTGTTTGGATTCAGCAAACAAAGTATTACTGTATCTAACACTATCTATATCATTAATACGCTGGTACTCTGCAGTGGATTTCTTCTTCTCAGCAGAACAGATTTTACTGTATTATATTGAAAAGTGACTGAAATTTTAAATCTCAAATTGCTTTGGAATTCCTTCTTTTTGAGACAGTCAGAAAACCCATTCTGCAAAGCTAGATTCTATCTCCTTTCTGTAGATAACAGGAAAAATAATTTTTACTGTGTAATCGCAATCCTCTTACAAGGCTGCCTGAATTAGCAATTCTGATAATCTTAAGTAGTACGCTTCCTCAGCCCCTGTATTTACAAATGATTTACTTATTCAAGGCTTGCCTGCCTGAGTCAAAATCAACTCATCTGTCCTCAAAGAGAAGGATTACAGACCCCGCAATCTCCTTTTCATATCAATTCTGTTGTTGTATGGAACTGATTACTATTTTCCTGGCTTTAATTGGGATTGAATTATTTCTGATATCATTTGATATGAGAAAGAAACTGAAATCTCCTAAAAATAATAGTAATAAAGGTGAATTCTCAGTATAAGTTGCAGTCAAAAATTTAAATTAAAGTCATGTAGGTTAGCATGCCTCGAGTGAGAATCTCTCATTAATATTAATCTCCGGACTCTAATGAGAACACTAAGCTACTATGTAATGCCAAAAGGGCACAGGTGTGACAGTCTCAGAGAAGGTGGAAGCCCTAAGTCCCGCAGGCTATTAAACTATAAATTGCACTACCTAATTATTAGACAATTTCTTGCCTGGTTGTTGAAAGGAATGAGGTTTTAGTGTTTATCTGTGAAAAATAAATGCCCACAGAAGACAATTTATCATACCTGGAATGACATATCACTGAATTTCCCGGTAACAGAAAATATGATGGGAGGAGTCTGTGACCCCACTGCTTTATCAGTATACTAATTCATACCCTAGGCAGAAGACTTCCATGGAAAGTCGGCTTGTCTTCTTTTTTCTTCCAAGGATTTTATTCCTTGGTCAAATGTTGGACCAGATGATCCTTGAAGTCCAACCTGGCATTCTGTGAGTCTATGATTCATGATCTTCTGGGCTTCTGTTTGTGTCATAGTGATGCTGGGTTGCAAGCCATTATAATGAAATGCATCAATTGCAAGTGCTTTGGTAGAGGGCACCCATGCGGGGGAATCAAAGATGGACTTTGCAAATTCAATGTGAATCAGGCAAAAGACCTCTTTATTTACTTAGCTATCCCTTACATACATTTGTATCACGTGCCTAATACGTGCTCTCTGATTGGTTAACGTCCCTCTTATGTGCACGCTAGCAACACTCCCATTGGTCCAATTAACAACACTCCATTGGTCCATGCTCTCCCTGGTAATGCACTGTCCAGGTCATTGGGAAGTAGCGCTGCCTTACTTCCCGGTGTCCCTTCCTGTGTCCCTTCCTGTGTCCGACTTGGAAACAATTGATGTTCCTCCTGTTTCCTGCTCCTTGGGATGGCCTTTGGTGTGTGGCTGCGTGTTTAAGCACAAGGCTATCAAATGGCTGGTTCACTATATGCCATCGTGCTCCAAACACAACCTAACACACCCATGCCAAGGAAAATATGGGAGAAGGCAGATGCTTATATTTGGGAAAATACGCTATAGTTGCAGTTTACAAACTGAACTGATTTTAGCTAAAATTTGCTTTTCCAACCAGCTTTTTGGGTTTTTTTTGTCTTTCTGTCACTGTATATCAAGGTGTTATGAAAACAAAAGGTTTGAAGCTTAGGTGTGTTCTCCACAGCTCAAGCATTCTGTGACTGATGCTCAGTAAACAGTGTGGTTTAGTCTCAGGAAGGAAAACTCAGTTCAGTTTCCCTGCTGTGTTCAGATTTGAAGGGATAAAAGATAAAATAGAATCTACAGCTGCTCTTCTGGGCAATGTCAATGACAGCAGCCTGGGTGCATGCAGGGAGCGTACTCAATCTGTTTGTGCTTCTAGACTTTGCAGTGATGGATTCTGTATAAATAAATAAAGACTCAGGAGATTTAGTAAGGTACCACAGATAGGTGACCACAATTTGTCTTTACTGGAAGCCTTGTGGTAGAAACATCCATAAACTGTGTACTAATATGTTGTCCACTCCCCCCTGAAATGAAATAAAAATTAAAGGAGAGGAAAAAAACTTTTTAGGTGTAAATGTCCTTTCATTATTCTGCCTGCTAGTGTAGCTGTTGTGTTAATTGATAGTTCTTAATGAGTCCTCTGGTGGTGGAGCAGAATTGGGGTGGGAGTGTGCTGTGTATGTTAAATGCGCAAGTAAAATATGATGTCTTGAACAGAGAATTATTTACATGGTGAACTGTACAGATGGCTTGTACAGGAAAATTACTCTTCCTTCCTGAAAAACCACTTGATAAATCACAGCCTTCTCTTTATGTTTGCTTCTCTCTTAACGTCTAGAATATCCAAAGGTTATGCAAATGCGTAGTACTCCAATCACACTAAACACCTGGAAAAACATAGTAAGTACTCTTAACAGATTACCTTAATATGCACTTTTTTTTTATTCCTAACATTTGTTGAAAAACTCATGAAGTCCTAGGCAATGTTTTTAATTGGAAATGAGAAGTTTTCTATGTATTATGCAGTTAATGAATGTTGCATCTTTTGTAATTGACAGAACCAACCTTTCTGAGTGGTTCATAAAGTGCAACACATTAATCTATTGCTTATTAATTTTTCTGTAATAGGCAATGATAGAACACAAAAAAGTCAGTCCATAGGCTTTTTTGCTGCTTAAGACTGGTCTCAAGTTTGATTTATAAGTGGTGAACTGATTGGACTTTCAGGTGGGACAAAGATCGAGATCCTGGCTCCTGGTTCTTAGTGATCACCAGTAGTGCTGTGTATCGCTTTGCACTCTGGAGGTGTTGCTATGTTATTCTTGGGGACATACCGCACAACTGGTGCCCACATGACAAATTCTGGCTGTGATTCTCCATGGGAATGCAGCACGTTTGGCTCCCTGTCCTGAAAAATTCAGTGTTGCTCTGCTCTTCTGCCATGCCTTGCTCCAGGGTAGCCAAACCTTTAGACATGCATTTGAAACATATGGTGGTGATCCTCACTTGGCCTGCTATGCTGGGGTTCAGTGGTACCGTGGCACTGCCTCACTTCCACAAAGACAGTTATAGGACAAAGTCTTAAAATTGTTTCTCTGAGGTGTGGAGAGCAACTAAAGTACAGTGTGTTTCAAAAAGATGGACCCATTTGAAATGGACTTTCAATTGAAATTTGGTCCATCTTTTTGAAACACCCTGTATAGTGGATCAATTGTTCATCAGGATTGCTTTTTTTATGTATGCTGGATTTATGTAATGTCAAAGAGAATTTGTTATTAGCATGTCAGCTATGGCTACCTCCTCTGTCCTTATTTTGCTGTAGTTTGGCTGATTTTAGCCAGATTTGTTAGGAAAACAAAGCTTTTTTTAATCTCTCCATATTGCTGTGTCCTTCTTCAGAAGTGTTTTAAAGCCATCCGTCAGTTCTGAATTACTTTAGCACGAGATCTCAGAGTCATATTTGTATGAGCTTCCCCAATAGTGATAGCTTGGTTGGGGAGCGCCCAGGGTGGAAAAGGCTGTGGTGTGAACTGCCTGTAATACCAGAGATGCCAGTGAATCCATGTGAGCCAGGGCCTCAGAACCAGGCTTTTTACCGTCAGCAGACCAGGGAATCTTTTGGGGCTTTCTGGCCTCTGAGAGGTGGGAAAAAACTAAGGACAGGTCATCTCCTCCTTGTTCAGTCCAACCAGTATGAGCAATAGCTTCGTTCACATGAGTCTTCCTCATGAAACAGAGATCTGATGCAGTAAACCCAGTGGTTTAACAGCAGCAAATCTTTCATAGAATCATAGAATCATAGAATCATTATGGTTGGAAGGGACCTCCAGGGTCATCAAGTCCAACCTTTATCCCATCATATTCCTAAGCATTAGACCATTAGACCGTGGCCTCAAATGCCTCATCAAGTGCCTCATCAAGTGCCTTTATTTCATTATGTGATGAAACTTTATTGATGTTGTGATGATCTTTATTTCGTGATGTGAAACCACCAGTGGTTTAACTGGTGGTCTTGCCCTTTGCTATTCTGAAGTGGGAGTAAACTGTAGCAGGCCTAGACAGGATAGACTATATGGTGTCTGCTCCCTGCCTCACTCACCCCTGCTTGTCCTTTGCTGCATGACTTTTGTGATGTGAAAACAGCAAATGTGGGCATGCTCTGCACCTTGCATTCCTCTCCTTTCTTTGCCACTGAACTCCAACAAAATTTTGGTATCTAAGGGCACATGCTCTAAAACAGAAAACAGCACCAAATCTGATTATTACTTGTTGAAATTTATTTATTTTTATTCAGTAAATATTTCATCTTAATGACTTTGTAAACAGCTTGCTGTTTGCATTTGGGGAAAAAAAAGAAGAAAGAATCCTCAAGAGAACAATATCACATCGTTTGTTAGGGAAAAAAGCTTTAATGCTTGTTAATTGCATGCTTTAGAGTCTTCAGTTATTAGCATAGCTGGTTAGAGAAGTCTTTACCTTTAAGCATTGCAGGAAAAATATCATATGGTTTTACTTTTCATAAAAATAAAACCAAACCAAACCAACAAAAATTCCCCTCACTTTTACTGAGAACGAGACAGTGCCACATCAAAAGGAGATGGATAATGAGACAGTGTTGGAGGTAATGTTAAAATTTGAAAATAACAATCCAAAACATGTTGTGCCTCTGCTTACTGGAGAGTACAGCTGACCAGAGTGTGTGAGCCGTGAGGCAAAATGTTTGTAAAATGTCAGTAGTCTCTATCTCATGTTGCAGGTCAAGACGCTGCGTGTGCACGCCTGTGGCATAGCGAGCTGTGTGGCTTTGTGCAGAGGTGTCAGCTCGGGGCCCAGGATCCAGCCAGCCAGGTGGTGCAGTGCCCTGTCTGGGCAGGGGGGCCATCCCCCAGACACCACGCTGCATCTGTGTCCAGAGCCAGGCTGGCACCGCTTATGTAGAAATCTCTACTGCTGGTTTTAGTGCACATGGTTGAAGGAAAAGGTGAAGAGAGCAAGTCTGCAGATGATACAGAACTGGGAGGAGTGGCTGATATATCAGGTGGTTGTTCTGCCATTCAGAGGTACCTTGACAGGCTGGAGAAATGGGCCAGTGGGTATTACATAAAGTTCAACAGAGGCAAATGCACAGTCTGGTCCTTGGGGATGAAAAACCTCATGCACCAATATATGCTGGGGACTGATTGACTAGAAAGCAGTCCTGCAGAAACAGACCTTGAGATCCTGGTGTACAACAAACAGACCATGAATCAATACGCCCTCATGGCAAAGGAGGCCAACTGCATCCTGGGCTTCATTAGGAAGAGTGCTTACTGGCAGGCTGTGAGAGGTAAACCTTCCTCCCTGTGCCACACTGATGAGGCCACATCTGCATTAGTGTGTGCAGATCTGGGCTCCCTTGTCAAAGGAAAGTATGGGCTTACTGGATTGGGTCCAGTGTAGGGCCACAAAGATAATTAAGGGAATTGAGCATCAGTCAGAAGAGGAGAGGCTGACAGAGGCTCAGGTGGGATCTTACCAATGTGTATAAATACCTGATGGGAGGGAATGAAAAAGAGGGAGCCATACTTTTTTCAGCAGAGCCCACTCATGGTACAAGAGGCAATGGGCACAAATAATAAAACCATGAAATTTCATCTGAACACAAGGAAAAACTTTTTCACTGTGGGGGTGATCATATACTGGAAGAGATTGCCTATAGATGTTGTGAAGTCTCCATCTGTGGAGATATTCAAAACCTAGTGGGCATGGTCCTGGGCAACTTGCTGTAGACAACCCTGTCTGAGCAGAGGGAGATGAACTAGAAGATCCCTGGCTGTCCTTTCCTAATTCAGTGTTTCTGTGGATTACATTGAAATTCACCATATGTGGAAGATGTTGAAATGTCCATATAGCGTGGTACAGATAATTGTTTAGGGGGTAAGCAGTTGGTGTTCAGCACATTTCAGGCTTTCTGAGACTTAGAGGCTTGAATCAAGTTAGGCTCTGAGAAAGGGTATTTGCTACAAACTGTTCTGCATGTGGCTCACGTCACTGAATTCATACCAGAGTCCTCCCAGTGGCATACTGCAGACTCTATACAATTTTATCTGAACTGATTTGGTTTCTTAAGAATGAGAGGCTTAGGTTTTCCAGTGGCTGTGCAGGTTGGTCTGGGCTTGGTTTTTTAGATAATGCCAGACAGCTGAAAATAAAGTTATGCACAGCAAATGATCAGAGAGTATATCTCCTTTGGTTTTTTTTGACCCATACATATAGATTCCCCAAGTGAGTCTTTGGGAAGTTCAGGCTGAGACCTGAATCAGCTCAAATCTTCCTTCAAATGCAGATGATATGCTTAATTCTGAAAGAGCTATATAAGTAGTGGTTTCAGGGAAATGACTAGTTCTGTACACATAAGCTTGTTTGTCTCTCTTCCAAGATGATTGGTGTTATGATAATGTGGTGGTTTGGGCTGGCGTGGGATTAAGCCACAACAGATACATGCTCTATTTGCCCAAATCAGTTGATTTTAGTTTCGGGTTTTTTCCTTCTGGTGAATAGCTAACTAAAACAGAACAACATTCTGTATTAGAAGCTTTATCAACCTGAATTTTTTCCTGTTCTGGCTTTTAGTCATCTTCTTAATGTTATCTTCTGCAGTTATATTGAAAGCACGGTACCTCCTGTCCAGACTTAAAAAATGTCCTCCCAGTGAAAGAGTTGGTGCAGAATGTCTTTCTACAGATTTGTATCACTGCATTCTAAACAAATATTTACCTTACAATGAGGTTCATTTTGAGACCTGCTAAATGCATATTGTTTTGCAGGCTATATGCAGCATTCAGTGATGGAGAGAAATATAATTTCTAAGTGCTAAATCGCATAGCAGCATATACAAACCAATAACCAGCACAGTATGATTTGAAGAAATGAATTCCCTCTGTACAGTGCATGTTCTTTAAAGAGAGCAACCACTGCTTTCTAGCTCATTGTAATTCACACTGCGTCCAGCACTACTGGAAAACTAATGAAAATGCTGGGAGTACAAGGCTTTATTTTACTGTTGAGAATTCTCAGTGGTTACAATATTATGTTGTGCCTAATTCTCTTGGTATCACATTTTTTTAACAGTGATTTTTATTTTCAGCCCAGTGATCCATTTCATGCATTAACCCCCTAACTACTGAATGTACCATGTAGCACAAAGGGGCTTTCAAGGCAAAATACTTTTACTAGATTAATCGTAGATAGGAAAAATCTTCTCAATTGGGTGGACATCTTACATGCATAGACTCACTGGTGTGGAAATCTTGGAAGCAGAGGCTTTTAAGTCAACCTCCAGGAAGATAAAAGTGCAGGGATAGGAAGAGGAGGTGCTGGTTTTATTTTGTCATTCAAGACTGTAGATATGAATTGATGAAACTGTTGGTAAATTTATACTGAATTTACTAAAAACCAGTCAACACCACTGTGAAATTCCCCCTCCCCAGACAAACAAACCAGAAGGATAAACACTTGTCAATTGGTTTTGTTTCCCCTCCTATAATAGGGAATCATAGGAACTGATTTTAGAACACTCTTTAAAAAATATAATTTCCAGCAGTGAAAAGCTAGTGAATATTTTTGGGATTTGGGGTATATTGTGTTTCAGATATAAATCATGTTTTTTCTAAAAATTGTCATTCATGAAGCACCTTCAGTTGTCTACTGTGTGATAAAAGAATAGTCTCCTCAGTTAACTGGGGGAGTATTAAAATGCAGAAGATATTATCACTAGAATATTATAAATGGCATCTTTACACATCTGTTTAAGTTTTGGAGGAATTTACTCTCATCCTTGCCTTGTTACTCCAGAGTAATTTATAATGCATCTGAAGAATTGCCTTCTCTCCCTCTTGGCTGCACCCACCGTACACACACCTGCAGGGACTGAGGGACCAGGAAACATCACATGTCCTGATCTCTGCTCCTCTGTGCCTAATTTTAAGGAGACATCTAGGAGACCGTGGCTATGAAATAAAAGAAAAAAATAACTTTTGGCTTGTTGGTGTTCATTTTTGCATGGTTCAGGAGTTCTGTTAAAGGAATACAGTGGAGTCAGTGTCTGAAGCATTGCTACTATTAAAAAAAGCCATTAAAAAATCCAACAAACCTGAATTCTTGTGACCAGAGCAGCCAGACACAAAGTGCAGAGACCTATACATGTTAAGATATCTTTCAAACATTGCCCTCCTGTTGCAAAGGAAGTGAGGGATGACAGTCTTATTACAGAGCCCTTCTTTTACTTCACAGGTTCTTAATTTGCTCTTGTTGCAGCACTTGAATACTTTGAGTAACATGTTAGATGCTGCAGAATGAGTGTCTGGTGCCACTTGAGAGATGCTCCTGAGTGTCCCACCTGGCATCCAGTTGCTGGTTTCTGTTGGGTCCTGTGTCTGTGTCATGTTTGCCAGCCTCTGGGGTTATTTTAGATGCACAGAGTATCTCATGTGGCTCTCAATTTAGTTAACTAATCTTGCTTCAGACAACTAATAACCTCACTAGTGCCATTTGCTTTTTCAACTTTTTCAGGGAGGCAGGTGTACTTCAAGGGGCTTTATTTTATTTGAAGAGACTACGTGTGTTTATTTTGTGCTGTGGCTTTAGGAGGGGAAAGCAAATTATGTGAGTGTTTCTTGCCCACTGAAGGCAGGTATGCTGATGTTGCTTATAAATTTGTCAAGGAACCATCTCTCTCATAGATGTATTGCACAGATAGGCCTTCTCCATTTGTGCTGAACGCTTGGCTGTGTCAGGAGGGCTGACCATGGCCTTCATTTTGGACAGCAGCTGTTACCTTCCATGCTTAGAAACTGTGCTCTTGATTATCCCAAATGTCCAGGTTGAAAATAGGTGACTAATTAATTATTTTAAAAGGAGGACTCCAGCAAACTCCTTCTTAACTTATTAGGTGATAAATCACAGATATTCTCTGTTTTGGCAGTGAAGTTGAGAAATCACAGGGAAACCAGAATAGATCAGAGAGAACCTTGGCAGTCAAGGAGCCTGTGTTTGAATGGAGAAGAAAGGGGAAAACAAGGCGAGCTCAAAGAGACAGCTGGCATGGCTACAGTGATGGGGCTCAGATCCCCTACAGCACCATGTGGGAATAGATAGGAGTAAGGAACAACTGTATTTGTCAAAGGCAAAGAAGGTGGCTTGTTCTTGCACCTTCAGTTTATACCTAGCAAAGAAGTTTCTTGTTGCTGAAGTCTGCACACACAGAAGAGGTTTCTGCTGTGGAAGTATTTGAATATGCTTAAAAAGTTGATCAAACTGAGTGTGTTTCCATTTCAGTTCAATTTATTTGAAGCAAATGTCTGGTAAATAACTTTTCCTTTCTTATTTTTTTCTCTTCATCTTTAGAGAAATCAAAGCTGTGTTTACTCAGATGTCCCATTTCTCTATGAGCTGACATTCTTCTGCATTCTCTGAAAGCATGTGAGCATGATGCAGTATTCAGCTGCTTTTGACAAAGAGTGTCGGTTTGCCATGTGTCTTCCCCCCTCAAATAAAAATAAGGCTTTGGTAGTCAGGACTGTCCCCAGGGAGGTCTTGTGCAGGTAAAGTGCTCATTATCTACAGTATACATTGAGTTAAGCTTGAAGGCTTCATGTAATCGTTAAATGTGAGCAATAAAATACACATAGGATATACTGTTAGTTTTCCAGGTACTCCAGGTGATTGCTTGCAATTAATCTTTTTTGTACAGCATAGAAATCTCATGAGTGTATACATTTCATGTTTCATCTTTGCTAACCATGATTTTCAATTTTATACATTTTTCCCCCTACCGCTTGTTTTCCAGTTAAGGAAGACTTGGTTTTAGTGAGCAGGTACTGTTCTTCTACAATAAGTGGATTTTTCTAAATATTGTGGGTTTGTACCTTTTTAAAATAGCTGTATGCTCCAGCATTGCAGCAGATCTTTCTTCTGCGAAACACAGAACAGATCTTGACATGAGTGGCAAGGGTGGTATGGTCCCATTCCTTCGTCCTGCTGTCTGTAATCCACTAAGCATCTTTCTTATTTACAGCATTGGCCTGATATGTTTATACTAGTGAGTTAGGCATTACAAAAACAGTTGCTGAAGAAACATCTGTGGCTAAATTGTGCTGACTTATCACTATTGATTAGCAAGTGCTTATCATAATGTTTATTGACTATTGTGGACTGGCATTTTTAAGGGATTATTATATTTTATGGCATCCTCTGACTATAACCAGTGAGACAAAGCCTCCTGTATTTAAAATAAGCTCATCTTTTCATTGTCTCTTTTATTATAGCCATTACATTAGATCATGTAGATGTAGCAGAAACAATATTTATAGGAGGCAGTTCAATCTCTTCTATTAAAAGGAAGCCTTTCCAGCTCCTACCCCGTGAGAAGGGAAGATTGTTGTTCTTTTATGGAGATAAAAGGGGAAAACCAGACCATACAACCCCTAGGATTCTGTGATTCTGTGATACATGTTACAGAAACAACATCATATGTAGTACTTCTTTAAGACATAATTTGCAGCCTTCATTTTCATAACACAAGTGTAACTGGAAGACCGCCATGAATATCAGTGTTATGCTGGGCTGATACTGGGTCAGAACAATACACACAAGTTTAGCCTTCCTGTGAGTAAGTGCTGATGTGCAATATGTATATTATTGAAGGACTCTATTGGTCTTCATGATTCATATTATATCTTAAAGATCATGGAGTATCTCTCTCCGTATAAAAGCCCATGTTGTCCCCCCCCCTCTTCCCTTCAATAATTTTCTTGACTCTTTTCCTAGTACCTCACTAGCCTTTTACCGAGAGGGGTTGTGTTATTCACAGTTAAACATTACTGTATTCAATCCTCATATTCTGGCCTTGTGTTTGGAGAGAAAACCCAAACATTTAAAAAAGTTAGACGTCTCTTTCCTGTGGTTATTGATGAGAGCTGTGCTTTGGGTGAGAAAAACCAGAGGAGATGCAAAGTGTTCCTTCATCAGAAGAGAACAGCAGGAACAAGTCTCTTGAGGATTTCCCCCATCTGTAGCTGTTGCAGAGAAAGCAGAACTTGCTAAACCCTATGCATAGGTCAGAGGTTTCTCCCAGCCTGAGAATTGTTAATGAGAATCCCTTTCCCTCTCTAGAGATAGCCAAAGCAGGAGTGAGCTGACTGACCATTAAACGAACGAGTCTGTAAATGCAGGCAGGCAGGCGTTTAAAGCCTTCTGCTATATAAATTAGAGTTGCTGCTTAGAGGATCACGTTTTCACCGAATATTTTTATTATAAAAAATGTAAGGAGCCTAAAAGCTGAACTTTTAGACAGTATCTAGAAATAGTGTTATGCTCTCAGAAAGGGAAAGAAATGCTGTTTCTTTCACATGTGCACTTTAGCTTAGTGTCTTTCTGCATTCATTGTTTCATTCGTTGCAGGAAAGTATGATTTGTAGAAACTTTCTCTTCTTATGAGGCAAAAAAAAAAAAGAAAATAAAAATTCAGGGCTTTTTTTGTTTTTGTCAACTGGTCTGGAGTAAGAGTATGCATTGGTGGGAACTTCAGACAGTAATGGTAAAAAATGAGACATCTGCGTCTCTGATCCATCTGCACTTATGTGAAACATAACTAATAGCAATGTAGTTCCTGATCACTGAGTGAAGGACTCAAATTATAAAAGTCAACTTTTGCCAGGAAAGATGGAAGATGAAATTTATTTTGTCTCCTTTATGAAATGCTGTTGTGTCATTAATTCAAAACTTTTCTATGATAGATGAGCCCGCATATGTTATACAGGAAAAACTTGCCAAAGCACACTGGAAACTCTCATAGACTCTCCATATGGAGTAACGCTGCAATAGTAACTTCTCAGACCAAAGAACTTAGAAGTACATGCTCTCTCTGTCTAAGACCATTGACAATCAGTAGAGAATTAGATCCTTGTTCTGCAATTTTGCCTTTGATTTTACAGGCACTGGGGTTTGGCAGCATTTTTTTCCTTTCATATACCAGCACAGTAGCTAAAGGTTTCTTCCTATCCTGAGAGGTGAAGTAGGGGACAGCAAAATGTTGGTAGGGTGGCAGTTTTTCCACTTGTCATTCAGGTTTCATTGTCCTGCAATTCTTTCAGAAATTTTAAGCTGCTTGTCAATGTAATGCAGACATTTATCTGAATGAAGGGAGATTTCTTTTTTTATTTTGCTTTTTCTGAGAATATTTTTTTTTTCTTCTTCAATGCTAGTAAGCATAACAACTCCTGGAATATACTTTAAGAATTATGAAATGAAGTCTTGGAAGATTTATGAGGTTTCAAAAACACTGAAATGTCCAGTAGACCAGAGAAGCTTATAAATAATTAGCTATAAAATATGATAATAGCTATTTATCCCAAACTTTATTCAGACCTCTGCAGCATTCTCCAAGAGGACTTCCATGGTTGAGTGGCATTAGTCATTTAGGGTATGCAGTAAAATAATTTTACTGTTATGTTGGAGAAGCCTGAGATTTGAGGACTGAAGTTACTTCCACACATGCCTTGTGTGTCTCTACATAGATGCAGAGGATAATTCTTTTGTGTAGGTCCTTGCCTTGAGAGAGAACAGTTGTGGGGCTGGTGCTTTGTTTTTTCTATCGGGGTGGGAAGGCATCTATGGGATGGGATAAGCTGCTGGTGGAGCCGTGGAGAGTTCTGCTCTGGTGAATGAGAGAAGCTGAAGCAGCATAATAAGAGAAGAGGGAGAAGGCACTTTGCATTGATTTCATGTTTGCAAAACTGAAATATTTCCCAAACCCACTGCCAATTGGAGATAAAATAATTTAACCTGAGAAAATTTAACTTTTGCTTCAAAACCACATTAATTTTGACATTTATATAAGTTTTATACTACTTAATGTCATGAAAGTAGTAGCAGTTCATGATGTGCTTGATGCTGTTGTAGAGTCTAAATATTCAATTGAAATTCTCAATCAAGTGATTGTGATATCTTGTCGTTCTGGGCTATCAGTGGACATCTACTATCGGTGATGGTATGAATGAATATTGGTAACATTCATGAGTGAGCATAGTAAAACACATTTTACAACAGAGGATGCTGTGAAAAAAAATATTTTGAGTTAAGCAAAAACACCTTGACTGCTATTTTAAATTAGCAAATGATATTTAGCAAAAGCACAGTGCTTTCAAGGATGTACTGTAGTAGAAAATTACTTTAATGGAAATTTTTTGGTTGGCTGTAGTAGCAGTTTTCTTCTTTTGGAAAGCTGTCATGGCAATTTATGTACATATATATTTATATATAGTGAGTATCTCTGACAGAATTGTGGAAGTCAAGAAGATAGGATAGGTTAACATAAGAAAAGCAATGCTAATGAATAATCACATGCATTATGCTATTAATGATAATTTCTCCCTTACAGTGTAGGAAAATAAGGGGGAGGTCACCAGAGAGAAAAGAGAACAAACAAAAGAACAAAAAAAAAAATTGTGAGCCCTCCTCTCTCCCTCCTCCTCAGGCATCCTACATCTGCAATCCTTGCTCTTGTTAGGAAATTAATTATACAGAGATTGCTAACCCAGTTCTCTTTCAAGTGCTGAAATAATGGAGAATCTTTCTCAGTTCAGGTAGCAATTATCTGTCCTCTAGGTGTAAGGCTGGCACTATGCTATTAGCAGTCAGCTCAGGGAGACCTTCTGCCCAGATTTGAATGGGAGCAGGCTGCCAGTTGAAGAGTTCCCATTAATTTCTGGTGAAATTTCTGTAGTTCTTTCGTCACATGCCTAATTTCTCTCATAGTACACTGCTTTATCTCATGCCACCTATCTCTATGCTGGCTAATGTTCCTTTTCTTATCTGTTGTGTAAATTTGTTGACAGAGCTCGTGGTTCTGCGAGATGTCTTCCCTCCCTTTGCGGGCTGACTTGATGCTGCCATTAATACCTCCACTCAAGTCTGGGAACTATGTTTGGGTGAAGTGGCCGTGAGCAAGAGGAACAGTCTGTCCTTCCTCAGTGAAGTGTCAAATGTGCTTTTGGTATTTCATGTGATAGTAAATAGATATGCTGGTTTAATAAACCAGTTTTAGCATGTAGCCAGATCCCCACAGTTTAGAAGGCTGTTTCTCTTCCACAGTATTTTTGGCAAGCCATTAGCTCCATTCCTATTTGAAATAAGAAATCTCCACAGCAGCTACCAAACATATTTTTAATTATTACATGCTCCAAAATCAGAGCCATGTGTGGTTTATAAAGTCAGCTCTTCTGCAGCAGCATCTATTTTAATTAGCTTATTGAAATGAAATTTTGAAACTTAACAATGGACCACACTGTCATGGCTGGCTTTATTAATCATAAATGGCTAACCGTCATGTTCCAGTGTGTTCCTTCACTTTCTCATTCCTTTCTTCTTTGCTTATGGACCATAATTGGTTAGTAGGAAACTCATGTCAAGAAGGATCTTCACAGCTCTCCAGGGCTGATCATGTATCCATGTATGAACACACAATTTCATGTGCCTGAAATCAGTGTAAATATTTCCTCAAAATTCTGTAGCAGACATTCTGCAATCATGACCTGCTTGATAATGAAGTAAAACATTAGATGATTGCTTATGGTCTTCTTCTTCTTTTTTTTTTTTTTTTTTTTCACTCAAATGACAGAAGAAGCTTTTAAATAAACGAAAATTGAAGTTTTAATAGATTTTTTCTCTTCATTCTGAGCAGCCCATTTTGAACATTTATGTATTACTGAGAAGTCTGTGACTGAATTTGGGTTCTGTAGGGAAACGTAACAGTGAGAGAGACTGTAGGTGTGGCCATATGTTCCCTAAATTTGTTGAAAAGAAATGGTTTAAAGGAAAGAGAATCATATTTGGAAAAAATAAACATAAAAATATTTTTAAATCAGGTAAATTATTTCTTTCATTAGCTTCAAATAATAGCAGGGTTTGTTCTGTTCAGAAATGCTTATGGTTGGCCTGAACTCTTTTCCCCTTTTATTCTACTAGTGTGTATTTTATGGAGATGTCACTTGGTCGTATTCACTACTAGAGTATACATGAAAGTCCTAGTAACATGAGCAGTCCTCCAGAAATTTGTGGCTCAGCACCCAGCCTTTTCTGGATCTGCTGTGGAATATCACATGCTCCATTTTTCATTGTTTAGCATTGCTCCATTTGGAGAGGACTACAAGAAGTTGGTACTATGCTTAAGAAAGTCAATGTCATTGAAGAAGCGCTTGCAGCAGTTTCTAAATTTTCTTCTCAGACAAGACTGGCTCATGTATTTAATTATTAACTTCTTTAATAATTTATGGGTTTGGAACCAAATGTTCGTGTCTCTCTGTAAATGATTCTTCAGGAAATCAAAGACTTCTCCCTGAGGACCTTGAAGCACAGACCACTTTATGACAACACTTTCTGTTGAAAGCCTGATTTAGATTGCTGTCTTGTTTTATCCTTATTGTCACTGTTTTGCTTCATCCTGTGCAAAGCAATAAGTCATAATTCTCCATGTACATTTTTCAGGTCCTCTGGTGATTTGCTTAAGAATTTTGGAAAACTGATAAAAACTTTGTGGGGCTTTTTTTGGGGCGGGGGGGGGGGAGAGAAGAAGACAGCAGGCGATTTTACCAGTGCCAGGCTTGGCTGAGTGCTGTACGGCCTTGTATACTTAGGTAAGCTCTTGTATGTGTATTGTTATATTTGTCTAAAGTGAACGTAGATGTAAACTTGGTGATTTTCACCCTTATGGCGGCAGTAACAGTGGTAGGATGTAGGATCAATACGCGCTCAAAACAGGAGCACAGCCACAGTGTATGGATAGTTTTCTAGTAGCCTAAGTGAAATGCTTTGTATTTCTTGTGCTCAGTTTCAGTGTGTGGGTAACGGTTAACAGAGGAATTATTAGGCAGTGGCCATTCTGCTGTCAACCTAGAGAACAAGGAAAGTGACTTCCCACTTCTCTAGGTGACATTTCTTTTTCAAGAGTAATGCTTATATATTATTCATTTCTATAGAGGAATAAATGTAGGACTTTAAAGGATGGTTACCCATCTCCTCCCATGAGTAGTGTGCTTATCTTAAAATACATAAATAAATAAGACCCCTTTAAGTTGGTTTGGTTTTCTCCAGTTTTTCTTTGGGGATTTAAAATGTGCAATTTTGCATGTTCTTACATACAGAAGTATATACTTGCAGTGATTGAAGATGTTTTTCATAGCATGAAAAATTTTTGGTTTAAATCTGACATCCATAAAAACTGGTATAATTTGCATGGAGTGTCATCTTCTGGTTTTGGTGTTCTTTGCGGTTCTGTGAGCTTTGGTGATGAGTTTTATGCCACAACAATTGTTGGCAGGTATTCAAGACTTAAAATAATTGCCCATCTGTGTAACTTTCAGTGAAAAATTAACCATTCAGAAAGAGTAGCTGTGACATAATGTGAAGTCTGATTTGACAACATGTAGGATAACAGAGGAAAGTGAGAGGTAACATAATACACAGTCTATCAAATAAGGTTGTTCATGCATCCCTGAATTCATAATTCATGGAAATGGCAAATTCAAGAATCAAGAGCCAAAAAAAATCCAGGCAGAAATTAAATGAAACTCTGAACATTCAAAGGAAGATGTAATCAAGTGTTTCCTAGCAGAAAGAACCGTATAGGGAGAAATGCAAAATCTGGGGAAGTGGGAAGTTGGTGGGGAAAGAAAAAGTAGTACTTGAGAGAAACAATGTGAGAAAAAGTGTGCTTGCTATCTGTGGGCAGCCAAAGTTGTGTGAGAGTTAGCTTTCTGATGAACGACTTTGGTTTCTGATCAGTGATTAAGGGAAGATAAGACCAGAAAATGCTCTTTCTTTGAACTCTTAACTCTCTTGACTCATTACTTTGATGAACATCAATATCCAGATACGGGTTTCTTCTGAAGCTGCATGTCTGAATGTTACCTGTGCTCTCTACTCCACTCAGAGTGAACTGAACAAAGATAACTTGCCTCTGGTGGGACGGTCAGTGCTGTGTGTGGAATCCACCTGCCTGAAGTGGATAGCCTAGACAGGAATTTCTGTCTTATAGAAACCATAACTCTTTTACTGGTAACGAGTTCCCCCCCATTATAACCTGATGTTTGTTCAAGGGGCTGAGGTAAGACTAGCATTGGAGAAATTGTCATGGTTAAAGACAGCAGCAGGGTAAGGTGTGACCGGCTGCATGTCCCTGCCTGCTGCTCCCACCACACCACCGCCAGCTGAGTCCAGGGTGCGGGTTCTCCTCACTTGCTTCATGGTGCCTGAGTGGCTTAGCCTAAACACCTCACAGCAGTCGTGTGAGCAGTCCTGGTTGACTTTGCATAGAAATGGATGACAAAGTGCTTCTTTGAGCTGTATTTTTGGCAAGATCCTTGTGTTAGCCCTTCTGACTGCTCTGCCTGCGGCTTTGTTGATACTAAATCTGCAGTCGTGCAGTTTTCTCAGCCCATAAAGCTTGAATGGATTTTGGAGGGAAAAGCCAGGTACAGTGAGAGACAAGGAGAGAGACTGACCTCTCCCTATTACAGAATAGCTAAAAACTTTTTATAGCAGAAATGTCATTATTTGGCAGGCATGGCCTGAAGTCCCAGAACTGAATCAAGCAGAGCAGGCCTTTATGTTTTGGTCTTTGAAGCCCCAGCTGTATTTCCCAGCTCCAGGTTGTGGAGTACTTTGAGGTGTTTGAAAGACCTTTGGCTACACCAGAAATTCCAACTCTTGTTTCCACTGTGTTTGAAAAATAAGTTTTCCCAGGCAGCTCTGCTATGCATCTCTAAAATGGAAGAGTAGGCATTGAACTACCAGGGTAAAGCTGTGTCTGAGATGACTGCATAACCAAAGCCTGGATGTTCACCCTTCTCTCCTCTGGGACTTAATGAGAAATTTGCTGGGAGCACGAGTGGTATTGTTTTATCCATTTAGCAAATAACACAGGATAATTTGGGAAACTATCTTAGGAAATGTATTTTCTAGTCTGTTAAATTGCCCCTCCAGTGAAAGGTTAGTGGGGTGCCCCCTCACCCATACTTCACAAATGTGCTGCCTGGCGTGGCTCTGCACCCAGCCCTCTGATGCGGGGCTGCCCTGCGCCCCGGCAACCTGCAATGCTGTTTCTCCCTTGGCTCCCTCTGTAATATTGCCTGCACCAGGCCTCACCTCCAGCTTCAGAAACGGTGCTTCACTGTCCAATTTCTTCATGTCCTCACTTCACTTCAACATCTCTGCTGAGGAACACAGTTGGCAATGCACATGTTATTTACACAAAACACTAAACCAAATGGATTCCCTCTCTGTCCTGCCTGCTTTTCCTGTTCCTGTGCCCATCAGGGTCCGCTCCTCACCCATTGCCTCCACAAGTGTCACACCCTGCAGAGCACTCCCCGGGGCTCTCAGCTCTGGTGCCCTTCCTGACTGAGAAATACTAGAGAGCTGCCTGATCCTTGGCTTCTGAGCTCACCAAGGAACAGGCAGTCCCCCTTGTCCCCATTGCTGTTTGGGGGAGCAGAGGAGCGAGAAGGGAGTGCTAACTGTGACCCATCTCATGCAGGAGGTTGTGTGAAATACAGAGCAAGATGCAAAATGGCAAGCTGTGATAAAGTTGTTAAATGTGAATGTAGCAAGTTAGTATTGTTGTTGAGGGTTTTTTACTGAGCAGCTCTGAAGCACACTGAGTTGTCTGTTAGCTACTACATTTTTTTAGCTCCTTGTCCAAATTCTCAGTTGGTATCAACAGACAGTGATTTCCATTGGCTGCATTGAATTATGCTGTGGTAGAATCAAGATACATGATATACAGAGAAGAGGAGTAAGAAAAAACCCTGGAGGTTCTGAAAGAATCATACAGACAATTAGATTTGAATGTCTGAAATATGGAGTTCCTGTTTTGTTTGATCTTGGCTTTCCTTCTAGTCCAATAAGTCCTACTTACCTTTGAAGTTGGTTCGGGTGGAAAACTGTGGCTTATTTTCTGCTTTGTTTTTTTCAAATTTTAGTCTTCTCTTTTTAATACTTTGTTTCACTCTTTGGTAGTTTTATAGTGGTCAAATGAGATTAGTGATAAATTTGGCTCATCATTGATTTTTTCATATTTCCTCCTGGACTGCTTAAGAGCCTTGATTATTGGACAAAGACTATGATGTGCTAGATAAAGGACAAATTTTTTTTAAAAAAACAACTAACCAAAAAAAACCCAACTGAAAAAACCCCTAACTGTTCCTTTCAGTCAAGCAGTTCAATCTCGTGTCTCTCTCACATCAAACAAGCTCTTAGGATGTTAATATTGTTAATAACAGTTTTTTAATTGCTGGCTAATATTTGGAGATGTATAAATGTCAGGAGAGCTGCAGGTGAGGAAGAATAAATAATATACCATCAGAAAATATTTAATTACAGTACAAAATTGAGATAGCAAGGCTTTTTTTCCTGTGTGCAGGGAAGAGTGGAATTGCTAGCAGCAGCTATAATTCATGATGGGTCAAGTCATATATGAAGAAAAAGCTTTCATTGGTAAACATTGTCAAGCCCAGGGGGAAGCAATTACTGATGAGAACTTTCTTTCATGTCAATCTCATCATGAATTGTTTTTTGTTTTTAAATAAGAGCTGCTCTTTTTTCTTGTTTTCCCCAGAAACCAACAAAAGTGACATGCAATATAATGTAGATTGAAGAGGAAATTCAGCTGTCAGCTTTGTGAACAAATTAGTACTCATTAAACAGACTTAGGTCTCTGAACGTATTTCCTGCAAAGGGAAGGACTAGGTTTCATTTCTGAGTGCAACTCAGGTTGGTTTCATTACTAGTTGTTACTAGACTGATAAAAGCTTTTGGAAGCCATGTTGCCACCGAGGTACACCTTTGGCCCATTTTCTTTTGCTGTGTGCATGTGTAGTAGTTTGCCCTTGGCCTATACCAGTCTCACATTATGATCTCTTTCGACCATCCCAGCTGTGACAGCTGACTGTTTTGGAGGAATAAAACCAAGCATCTATCTGTCCTTACCTGTCTGCTCACAAGGTGAAGCCTCAGTGGCTGCTCACTCCTTCCTTGCACCCCTGAGGGACATACTCCAAGTTGCAGTTTTGCCTCAGTGAAGGAAACAGAGTCTGATAGGGCTGGCTATGGAGACAAGTAAATGCATGCTAGCTTCTTTGGGGGATGAATGACTTGTAGAATTCTGTTTCATCTGATTTGCGTGCTGTGGAAGTCTTTCTGATAGTCTTTTATGTTAGATCAGAAAGAAAAAAAGCGTCTTTCCAAGATATCAGTGCTACCTTGTATCCTTGCTATAATTAATTTGTTATTAGTTTTTGTATTATAGAAGACTCCACCAGTTCTGAGCTTGTATGACTCTCATGTTTATGCATATGTCTTTGTAATAGAACTGCATAAATCAGATAAATATAACTGCTGCGGGGCTGTTCTGTGCAAGTTTTTAACATTTTGGAAAACATGCTAGAAGGTATTAATGCCAACTCATTCTCATTTACAGGAAAGACTTGCTTCAATTTGAACAGCTGGTAGATGAAGGTTGGATCAGATAAGCAAAATTAGCAGAACCTCATTACCAGAAATGTGAAGAAATAGACGAACCATTTAGTGTGCAACCACTTGTTTAAAACCACTTTGTTACCTTGCAACTTCAAGAGGCTAATGGCATGCTAGTTAAATAAATAATAATAATAATAATAATAATAATAAAAAAGTTCCAAGGTAAATCACAAGCCAGTATTTCAGAGGAAGTGGATAGGAACTGTAGTAAAGAGTGAAATTTACGAGTTCCCTGTAATTTATGGGTTCCCTGTAATTTAGGGGAATTTATAGGCCGTATGGAAGAAGTGCCAACATAGCATTTGTAAAAGGAAGTTGTGCTTCAGAAATTGGTGGAATTCCCTGACGGTCTCAGAAAGTGTGTGGACAAGGGACGTCTCTCATTAAAGGCTCTCACAGAAATTAAATTCCTATGAAGTAGGAGAATAATCCGTTGGTTAAAAGATTAAAAAATAAAAAGGATTAATCGGTTTGGTCAAAGGAGGGAGAGCATCAGTGAAGTCCAATGTGTGTGTATGCAGCACAACATATTCTTAAATGATACAGGAGAGTTTGCATACTGTGGTGAGTAATAGTGGATCAAATTCAGTGTAGAGAAATCTTAAGTGATGCACAAGGGAGGGAAAAAAAAATCAAAACCTCATAAAGAGAAGAAACGGAAAACAGAGCAGGGAACATCAGAGCCAGGTTGCAGGTCGGTGGGACTCTCACATTTTGACCCTTTATCCCTCTCCATTCATAAAGGTATGGTAGATCTGAACTAGGTACCTAGAAGAAGGATTGAAATTATGAAGCAAGTTCCATTCTAGAGAATCACCAGTTTAGGACTCTCCAGGCTAGAGAAGTCAACTGGGAAGAAATGCATTTTTCAAGATGGATTTTGTCAGCAATTACCACAGATACTTTTCCTGGATTGAAAATACAGTAATTTAATGTGCCTTTTTAAACAAACAAACAAATAAGCCCCCAGCTCTTAGGAATTCTGGTATGATTTCAAAGTAAATTTTTGAGAGTTGTGTGATTACTAAACAATCCTATGTCAGACTTCTGTGTTCTGTAGTTCTTAATTATGGCCATGTCTGTTAGCTTTTATTCTCATAGAATATGCTCCAGGTCTTCTGCTGAAGGAGCTGCACAAATATAGTGCATATTTTAAGGGCATGAATCCTGGTATAAGCACACATAGTGCTGAACTGAAGTCACTGCATGACTCAAGCCTCTAGTAGTTTCTGGAATAATCACAAGTCCACCTTACATCCTACAGTGTTGCTGGTTTTGTGTGAATTCCTGACCTGGGATAAAATTCTGTTTACGTTAAAGTTCACCCTTTAAGCAGAGACAAGCACAGCAGAAAAATCCAGGAGCTGCTTTTGCTAGAGTTGCATTTCATCTTGGACTGCATGGAGTGCAGGACACCGACATGTAGAGAGAAGGGGAGGTGTGGAGGGTTCTGCTAAGCAAAGCACTTCAACGTCTTCACCTTTTTATAGTTATATAGAAAACAAACAGCAGTCTCCCACAATGGTCTGGGCAGAGCCAGGAAATAACAAAATGTGTAAGCTTTTGTTTACATGCAAATATATTCTTCTATCTGTTGCTTCTTCTTGCTTGGTTTTGGTGTTCCATCGCCCTTTCTTTAACATCTTCCTCCACTAGCTTCTAGCTGGTGAAACACCTGAGTCTAGCAGATAGCAAAGCTGTTTTCCCTTTAAGAATTAATATATGGAAGGTTGGGGCAGGAGTGGGAGTGTGGGTGGAGAAACTTAAAAAATTGCATACCGTGTAAATACACATGAACAGAGTGTAGTGTGGAAGAGGAAGAGCTACGGGCAGCTGCCTCAGATACAGGAAATGCTGTTTTGGGGGCTGGCTGTAGACCAGGGCATTTTCCGGCTCAGATGCAGAGCTGGTAAAAGTATGTCTGGACGTAGTGGAAGAAAGGAAGTACATAGGCACATCTGGGTTTTACCAGCCTGTTTGATCCTTTCTGCTATCTAAGATAGTCATTTTTGTGCTGAGGAGACTATGGGACCCTTAACGTTCGCCAATAATTTCCAGCCTTTTTGGTTTGGAATCTTCAGCAAAACGCTTTTAAATCAAAATTCTGCTGCTGTTTCAATATGGTTGCAAATGGAACTTGCTGAAACCTAATGAATAGGCGCTACCAGCTTGCTTTACTCCACGTTTGATTGATTTGTTCCCTCGCTTTCGTAGCCTGTTTAATATCTCAGATACTAATTTCTTTTTTGTGTGTTGACATGCACTCTGCAGTATGTCTTCTGGTATTCAGCTATTACACATATGATAAATGAACATTGTGATGTCAGGCATACTGAAAATCATTGCTTTGAATATGCAAACAAATAACAGACCTGTAACCTCTGTAAAGGAAAAGCCTCTCAGTCACTACAGGAATCGAAACCTTCACAATTTGGTATTACCTTGTGAAATTTGCATTCAGAGAGATAATTCAGGCTAATGGCTTCAGGCTCCCGTGGGGCAGCTGAAATAGATTCTGAAATGGCAGAAGAAAAGGGTATAGTAAATAAATGCAATGAGCTGTCAAAGAATATTTCTACCTCAAACAAGTCTCTGAACCTTTTTGTGCTTCTTAATCTGACCTTTTCGGTATGCTCCATTTTTCGACTGAAGCAGATAACGAAATGAAACACATTAGCTACAAAATAATAATAATAATAATAATAATAATAATAATAATAAAGCATTTACATAGCCACTAAAACATCAGGTGTTAGAATATTGTAGAGGAATTTCTATTAATTTACAGTAGATTGGTGAGGGTAAAACACCCTTTGATTGCAGTTGCTAGGCAACCCTTCTCCGAGCAGATGTAGGTACCATTCCTGTTTGTTTAACACCAGCCGTACTGGAGTCTGTCAACAAAATATGCTACAGCAGCAGCAGGGAATAGCAAAGAAGAACAATTTTAGCATTGTGGTGCTAAAGTATCTTTCTCTTGCATCCTTCAGGCATGAACAGTACAAATGAGGCTGCACAGAGAAAGCTTGACATGTTGGAGAAAATAAGCTTGTATTAGCTGTGTGTATGTTTTCACCTGTTGATCATAAAGTGCTCTGTATAGAAAAATGCCATTATTCACACTCTGCAGATGTGGAAATGTGGGATGAAAAGGTTGGACTTTCTTATGGAAAGCTGCTGTAGCTGGTCATTAGGCAGTGACAGGTCTGAAAGCTGAGCACAGCTCTTCTCGGTCCCATGCTCAGTGGGCTGTGTAGTATTTGCAAGACAAATTGGTCCTCAGAATGCTACAGTCCAGCCAGATGAGTAGAATGATTTTGTGGCATTTCTTTTACAGGAAACACCATTCCTCTTCACGGAACTGTATCAGTGCTTAGAAAGAAAAGTAACCAGAGTGTTTAGAGAAATGTGATCTATGCTTCTGTATAGACACTGGTGCAACTCGTTTTGTCATTTATACTGAACTCCCAGGATGTTCTTACTTGTGTTATTTACTTTTACAATTCAAAAATAAGTATATTTTACTCCAGGCAAAGACCAAGAGAGCAGTCTGTTTGGATAAGTCCATTGAAAATTCACGTTCTGTGTGTTAAAATGTAGTGGTTTCCTTCCACAAGACCTTGGATTTAGAAGGTCAAATATATGCAAAAGCACTCACTTCAGAAGAACTTTGCCATTGGTAGTGAGGAAAATAACACAACATTTTTTGCTACTTTGTGGTGTAGCATAGGTTGTGATGTCTTCTAGCATGAGGATGTGAATGTGGCAAAGAAAGAAAATAGGAAAGGGGTTTGTCTTCTCACCTAATTTTTAAATTACAAATAATGAAATATGTAATTTAGAGAATATGAGGCCAAGTAACTGTAGTTGATGCTGAGTACAAGGTAGTTACTCTGAAAAAGTGCCCATTTCCACACCTGGGAAGGGAACAGGAGTACTGAATGCTGAGGGAGAGCTGGGGGCAGAAGTTCCCAAATAGTTTTAGCCACAGATATTCTGGTTTCATTTTCATAATTAATCAGTGTATGGCAAACTTTCTTCCCAACTTTGATGTCATTTGAGGAATTCTGTGTAGTATAGTTGAGGGTCCACTGAGTGGTTGATGTTCTCAGTAGCACATAGACAAGGTTTACGGTGAGAACTCCAGGTCTGTGAAGAGCCCAATCAACAGTTCCAGGCTGCTGCATTGGTGAAAGTCATGGGGAGTTTTCAGGACTGAAATCCAGTAGGTAGGGAAAACACACATGCCTAGATTTATTATACGAAATGGCTGGTTTAGAGTTTCATTATGTTTATTCTGATGCTAGCATTTGCAGTTTTGTTTTGTTTTTTTTTTAAGTTAGTAATGCAAGCTATAAACAAAATGGCCTTGCCTGGAAATTCAGATATTTCAAAGTGGAAATTTTGTCTGGTGATAGGTATTTTTAAAGCTTAAACAGTGTCAGAGGAATGGATGTGACCTCTTAAATAAGTTTGCACAATAATACTATCTAGATACTCAGAAGAGAAATGGATGTGCTAAGGAGGAATGCAGTTTCAGTACAGCTGAAGCTTTGCAAATATAAAATGTCACTTTCTAAGGACCCAAATAAGGGCCAATGCATGCTGATTATTAACTTGTCCATCAAGTCATTATTATGCTTTCATCAGATCTAATGATGCAGGTGTTTTATAAACATACAAATATTTATTAAGCTGGCCTTGCAATGTATTTCTGTTAATAAGAATCTTGACCTCATTGTTTATCCCTTACAGGAGTTCTTTTCATTCCTGTCGTGTAGCATAATATGTCTTTTCTTTATTTCCAGTTAAACACTTCATCAGGTGGGGTCTAAGTGTTGTAATAATCAGCAATAAGAATTAGTTAACGTTCTTTATAATGAAGATGACTTACATTACTTTTATATGTTGTACCTTTCTTTGTTTTTCCTCTCCAGAACTGCCTCTTGGTTAAGGCAGAGAAATTACTGTGTATTTAAAAAAATAACATAAAAAATACACATTTGTATTTATGAGCTATCTTTTATTTAAATTGGCATTGACTATATTTCAGTCATGAAGCTTAAGGGAATAACTCTGTTACATCTAAGAGGATATTTCAGAGCTCAGTTTTTGTCATCTCAGCTATTAAAACCCCATGAAATGAACAAACATAGTGTTCTCAAGAAAACCAGCAGCTCTGAAGCATGCTTTAATGTGGTGTTGGTATGATGTAAAAGAAATGCTCATACTTCAGTTGCTTGATATGAATGGCATTAGCTTCTTTTTCAGTTTCATGGAGTAGTGCAATACTCAGTCTCAAGGTCTATAGTCTCCCTTCCTTCATACATGTACTTTATGTTATTATTAATGAGAATTACATGTGTGTATTATAGTCAGGATATTTTGAAAAGACATTCAGTAAGCTCTGAAGTGAATTCTTATTTAGTGTTTCAAGTGTGTTGATAGGTACAGATGACTTCAACCATGAGGAAAGGAATTGTACTGAAAACTGCCAATTTCTTCACCTTATTTCAGTTGAGAATCTGATAATATATTGAAAAGACTAGAGCTAATCTTTCCTGGTTCCTAAAAGTCATTACCATTTGGCATCTGTTGGAGGGCTTGCATGGAATGTATTAGAGGGCTCAGTTCAGTTTCTAGTGCATAGATGCCTTTAAAACACCACAAAAATAATGGTGTCGCATCTCTTTTCTTGTGTTTGGAGCAGAAGCTCTATGTGGTTATGGATATGGAGAGGGAAACTGAATAATTTCACTAAAGCAGGCATGTCTTTTGTCTAGTAAGCAACATACATGGTATTCTGGGATTTGAAGTGAAAAAGTGCTGAGATGGCAATTGCAATCATCCAGTTCAAACCAGAGCATAGGGAGAGGGGACTATGGTTTAGGAATAATAATAATAATAATAATAATGGATAGTGCTTAAGTTTGGGACATTAGCTGCTGTGCTAATGTGCTATTTCAAGTGACTGGTGTGGGTGCATATACTCCTGCCCCTGAATTTGTTCATTTTTTTCTTTGCCGAGTGAACATTGTTCAAATTGTAACTTTTGTCACCGTTAGCTTTGTTTCATTAGCCTTATTCTTAATACAAAATATTCTCATCTGTCTGTGATATTTTATGTTGAAATAATCTATAATCATCTCCAGATTACTTTTACTCGGTTCCCCATCCCCTAGTTGCTACAGTTTTCCATGTTTTGTTTAAACTTCAGAAGTACTGGTCAGATCCTTGCCCGTAGTTTCATTCCCATTGCATTACTGGGGAACAAGGCAGACCTAAAGTTGCCTCCAACTACAAGTAAATAAGTATCCAAAAACTGATATGGGATACGAATAATGCATCCAGCTAGAGCTGGGTGTCAGTCCTGAGCAGTGTGAGCCACCCTTATGTTGCTTCAGATCCTGAACTCCAAATACTGTTTTCTGCATTCAGGGTGCCTTAAGACAAAGGACATGACAATGTTGTTTTTGAGATATCTTCATGTCTCCTAAATGCTCTACTAAATGCCTTGTTGTCTTTGTTTTCCTGCATCCTGAATGTGTGACTATAAAGCACCTTCTACATAATTTCCCTCTGGTTTTATGTTTTCAATTATTCCAATGTGTGTTCTCTCTTTTGTTATTTCTCCTCATCTGAGTCTCTATATGTGAAAACACACGAGGCAGATACTGCAGTACGCCTGCTATGTATTTTCAGTACCAGCCAATTTGTGTGCTTGTCCTTGCTGTTCAATGGGGATTCCTTCTCCTGACTTGTTTTCTTTACATTGTGCTGCATGTTCATGACTTCTGAAAACCAGACAGAAATACATTAATTTTATATATATACTACTGGAAACAGAGGAGGACAGAAACACATTCATGCAGGACAAGGATGAAAACTAAGAGTGTGAGATAGAGGCAAAAAGCGAGTGCTCGGTTATTTGTATGTAACACGCACATTTTCTGTGGGTAACACCATTCAAAAGATAAGAGAAATGCAGTTTAAAGGGAACACAATTACAAGAAATCCAGACAGCTGGAAACTAAGGCTTGCTTTTATGATTTTTGGAAGTAAAAAGTGTTACGACATGTTAAAGCAAGTAAGTAGAAATAAGGATGAAGTGACATAGTAGGTGCAGATACCCTCAGCATTAGTACTGTAAGTCTATACATTAGCTTCTGAAAGTATAAGTTTGAAATATTTTTTAAATTTACATGGTGTACTTGACTGCAGCCAAAATTCAGTACCAAGCTGTCTCACCCTCTGAGATGACTATAATCTTTTGATGGAGTTCATGGTTAAAACTAATTTTAATTTCTCCAGTGTAGACCAGCGTAAAACTCAGTATCTTGTTTCTATATCTTTAGTCTACAAGCTAGTCGACATCACTGGCAGAGGAGCAATCATGTTCTCCACACAGAGTGATCTAGAATGTGCGGTGGTTATTCAAAGTCGTGGAACAGGCAGCTAATTGTGTCACCAACCTTTCTCATTTTCTAGCAGCAAGGTTTTAGAAAGCCCATGGACTCCTGGAGTATGGGTGGTTTGATCACAGTTGATAATGGCTGAGGCTCTTTCTTACATGCTCTTTTAAGCATCAGAGACTAAATGTATTTTTTTCAATAAAAGTTATCTGTTAACTTTGTGCTTTGCTTACATTTTTAAAATGTACTAAATATAAAACAATCTTGATTTTTCCACCTGTTATATATATTGTTTGTCAGGAGGAAAGAAAAATATACTCATCCAAGAAATGCTTAAGTAAGGATTCAGTGCAGTCAGGACCTAAAGTACTTTTGTGTACTGCAGTGGATAAAAATTTAGAAAAAGAATTATAGATTTTCCTAATCTGTTTTGTGTTTGTATCAACAGACAATGCATACACATGCAATACCCATATAAAAAAAGCATCTTTTCCATATAAACTTTCTTACATATTTATACATGTATGCACAAATTATGCAAAGATCTCACTTCTCTCACTTTCAAATGATTTGTATTAAATCCTCATTTAACTTGACATAGAAAACCATAAAGCATTCCCTTAAAGTCATAATTTTTGTCACCAGACTAAAACCACATTTTAGGATTTGCTGAGTATGTTACTTAAGTAATATTTTGGCTTGAAGACTGAATCTCAACTTCTGTTTTTATTTATGTTTGATTTGCTTTCTTCATGCTGGGTCTGGAGTTTATATATGCCTCTGCAAATGATCTGGGTTTGCTAATGAGAAATTTATAGGCATCTTATTTTGCTCAACGAAATAGCAGAAATTAATATTAAATGGCTGTTTTGCCTGTGCTTAGAAGTATTGCTAAATACCTGTGAAGCCACTAAACAGAAAGCATCTGTTTTGCTCAGCAGTTAATATCCTTCTATATTCTCATAATATATATAACCCAAACTGTGGTCATGAGTAACCATGCCTTTTGGGGGAATTAATTTAGAAAAACCTTACTTAGGTCCCATCGTAATAAAAAAAATAATCTATCAGCTGCAGTCAAGTTAAGTGCTCTGCTGTGCTTAACTGCACTCAGCGGCTGACGAAGGCAGCTTAGGCTTTAAACAATTTTAAAGCCACTTGTGTTTGATCTGGAGCTTCACAAAATCTGGTGGAAGGTCTGCAAGACTAAACCAATGTATTAAGAACAGAAAGTCATCAGCAGTAGACTGGTAGTGGGTCAGTGTGGGGAAAGCTAAAATAAAAGAGACTCCAGGGTCTGCTCTGCCTGAAAACCTCCAAATGAAGATCCCAAGCTGAGATAAAGCTTCAGGTTTGAGGAAGTTTGAATTTGCCTCTAAATCTTGGAGCACAAGTTTATCTTTAATATTTTAGAACACCACTTCATTGTACTAAGCACATGAGAAGTGAGATACTTGCAGCTGGGTATGGTTAACATAAATTTATGCCACTAATTTAGCACTATGCAAATCGTATTCTGTCCCAGTTAGCTCAGTGAGCACTGGATGTGAGGTGTCTCTCAGCAGAGCGTGAGTCCTCTTTCGGTAATTGTTTCATACTTTTCACTTGCAGGAATTAAATTTGCTCTTTCTCATCACACTTCTTACCATGTTTCTTTTAATCTTGTAGTTACTTGGAAGGAAAGCTTCTAAGTGAGAAATGCAAACTCAACTGGTAATTATTTGAAGAAAAAGATTCTGTGAAGGGTTCAAATTTATTGCCTCCCCCCAAAGGCTTTGGGACTTTGATTTTGGGCCAGGCTTTCAAGAGTTTATTTGTTTACAATGAGCTGAAGATGGTGGGGGTTGTTTTGATCTCATATGGGTGTATATCCAGAAAAACTCTGAAGTTTGGCTGGGGTTAAAACCAGTGCAACTCTGATGAGGCTTGAACTGTTGTTTCTATAAGCAGGGTGTGAGGAGCATATGCTCATGCTGGTGGACCTGTGGCCACTTGTGGCCAGTGCCGTTTCCTTTTCAGCATGTAATTATGTACACATTCACTTACCAAGTGTCTAAAGAAACTGAAGCAGCCGCTGAAACACTGCTGACATTTTCTTTCCTTCTATTCAAAATGGACAAAACAACACAGTGACTTCAGTGAGTAGCTCGTTATGAATTACTGCCATCAGGGCTCCCATTATAGCCCTGCTCAGGGCTCGACCAGCACAATGGACAGAATCACAGGTTTCCCTGATGGATCATACCACTCCACACTCACAGAAAGGCTCAGGGCTAAGGGACGGCAGTGCTTTGTGGGGAAAAAAAAGTGCACTTTGTGGTTGTTAACACAAAACAAATAACAATCCCTTTTGTTTAATAGCAAAAAGCCCAGGAGAAAATGGCCCCACACTGAGCCCAGCTGTGATTTGTGTGCCATTGGGATGCCGGGGGAGCACGGGGAGGCAGGCACTGTTTTTCTGCTGAGACCTCGACCGTGGTAGTCATTCTGTCTTCCTGGCTTTTGTTGGTCAGAAAGGAAGACCCACTTGGGGTTGTGCAAGGTCTGCGTGGTTATGCTGCAGGGGCTTTCTCGGCTAGAGATGTTTTCATTGGGAGTGCTTTTACCTCAGCTGATGTGTTTGAGCTCACTTGTTCCTGCTGCTGTCAACAGGTGGTACCCAGATGTAGGCTATCCATAGTTTTCCTGGTTGGGAGAGCGGGTTTTTACCCTAGAAAGACAGCATGGTGATAGCGGTACATTTCCTAGAGAGGAGACTACAACCATCAGGAGAACTGGCAGGTGGTCTGGTTCTGAGTAACACCTTCATGGTCAAATGTAGCTGTAATAAACTATGCAATGCAGGTATCCTCACCCGGGGCAGGATTTTTAGTGCTGTAACTGTAAACACGAGGAACATCGCTGCTAAAAAGCAGTTTTGCTTTTGAAGATTTTTTTAGTTATACAGCAGCTTAAGTAACTTTTGGACACTTTTCAAAATGCTGTTTAGGAGCTACCCCTGCAATTTAAACATTGGCATGGCACTGCGTTTACTCTGACCCTTTCCTGCTTTCAAGAGGATGTTAAGAGATGTGTGTCAGCTGCTGGTGTTGCTTTTAAGTTTCTGTATATTTGCCTGATGCAAACATTTTCCTGTTTTCAACCTGTTTTCATTGGATCAGACCAGTTTCCTTCACCTGAATTTATTGCTTCTATGCTTTCTATGTTAATGAAATTTAAAAAATGGCATTTTTGCTTGTGTGTGACGAAAACACCTGCGAAGTCAGTCGGGCTTTGCACGTCCTCTGAGCAAGTGTGACTTGAATGGGAGGCAGCAGTTGTGGACACAATCCTCTGTTTAGCCAAGCACACTGGGACCCAGGGAGATGAAAGGCAGTGTAAAAATGTAAAATAATACAATTACTTGAGCAGGATCATTGCCAAAACCTCTTATTGTTCTCATATGCAGAAATGTGTGCCACTCTCTTAATTTAAAAAGTAATTAAAATAGCTTAATGAAGGCTTATTGGCTCAGTGAGGGAGAGGTTGAGCTAAGGGGGATGTTAGAAGCACTTTTTTTTGTTCTTGTAAAAAAAACCCAAACCCAGGAATCGGAGATTCCTTGAAGTATGGGGGGAAACATTGTCTGGTAACAGCTGCGTGGCCTTGCAAGATTTTTTTCCTGTATTTACTGAAAACACTTTGCTAAATCCAGCTTTGTGGTGCAGTGTATGCTCATTTCAATGAGCTCCCGACTACCTTGAAATTCCCAAATATTTTTGAAGATTGTTGTTTTGTGAGAGTTTGCAAACCATAAAACTAGAGTCTGTGCAGCTAGTTGTCAATCTAAAATGCAAGTAGTTCAACTTCAACCCACGCAGAGAAGCAGGAGTGAGCTATGTGTGCTGAAGTATGAAAAAGTCATGAGGATCACTTGAGAAATATAGAGTGAAATAACTTCATCTGAAATTTTTGGGTTAATTTAATTTTTATCTTTAGCTTATTTTGTAGTTTTGTACTGTTCTTATCAGCTGTTAATGTTTATGAGCTTTTTATTGTCTCTGACTTTTAACTTGTTTTACTTTCTAGGAGTTAAGATATTAAGAAAAATGCATGTCTTTGGGAAAAAGAAAATCAAAAGCCTTATATTGGTGCAGAAGGTAGAGCAGTTCTAACTCCCCTTTATTTGTAAATCTTCATCTGCCATGTGCTTTTGGCTGTAAAACCCTGCTCAAGGGCTCTGTCTGCTCCTGGCCTCTCCTCTTTGTCCAGTGAGAGATGCTTACAGGTGGCAAAGCATGTATCTTATCAATCTTTACTCAGGGACTAAAGGTCTTTGCTTGGCTTTAAAGGTGACACGTAAGGAAAGGAGAGTGAGTATCCCTTCACATCAGGCAGCCAAAATAGCATCCCTCCTTCCCTGTGTCACCCTCCATGGCTGCCCCGATACCCCAAACACGGTGGCTGTGGAGTGGCAGCAGCTTTTCATCCTATACGATCTTAAGGCATCCTACCCTGTACGCTGGTCATGCAAGAACTCCCTGCAGGGAATCCACTCTGGATCAAGAGACCTTTAATTAGCCATTGATTCTCACTTTTCCCACACACAAACTGGTGTTTGCTTGGCCTCTGCACTGGAGGATTTCTACAGAAGGGAAGGCAACCAAGCCTTTATTTCACACAAGTTCTTCTGCAGCGCCTCGCCTGATTTAAGATAATAAATGGTAATATTTCTGGAATTAACAAAAATATCTGCTTGCTGATAGTGGCAATTTAATGAAATCTAGAAACAGAAATTATGATGTATTTAAGGTGGTTTTCTGTTTGTTTGCACTGGTCAAGAGTAACATATTAGTGACTTCTAGTAAACCTAAGTGTATGCTGAAGGTGCTATAAAAATCCCGAGTTACTCATGAAAATGATAAACTTTGATAATTAATGCCAGTAATTTATTTTTCTATTTTATGCTGAGATTAGCACTTGCAGACAGAGAGCTAAGGTTCATAATTTACAAGTGCCAGAGGCACTGGTGGGCTATGATGACAAGCCTTTTAATGACTCTGGTAGGTTTGCTATTAAGCAAAGCCAATGGAATTGCCAAATGAATATTCAGTTTAATGACATATATTGGTAGGCAAAGAATTGTAACTTGCACGATAAGGTTGTCTCTTAAAAATTAAATGAACATATGGCAAACAAAAGGCATTTTAAAGAACCTCCAAATAGTTTCATTACCGTTAGCTGGCAGTGATGGAATTAAATAAGGAAAAAAAGAAAAGCTTTCCTTCTGTGTACAGACAGAAGCCATGATCACATTGGTATCACATGTATAGGATAAGTTGGAAGGAACTGCCTGCACCATCTGAAATTACTGACAGCTGTTTAAATCAGTCTTGTATCATATGCAAAGTCATTAATCATGTTGCTGACTACATCTGTTCTTGGTAAAGGGGACAAGTCTTGCCTCTGAGGACAGTTACCTGGCTAGAAAAGGTTTGTTTCCAATTGTTATGCAGACCCACGTGTCATACCATTACCACAGACTGTGAGCTCATGATAAGAACTAATTGACTAGCAATTCCTTATTTGCATTGCATTTTTGATTCCCCAAAATCAATGAGTAACCTGAAAGTCATGACATTGTAGAGGTCAGTGCATGCTTATACACCCCAGCAAGCCACAGGATTTGATTAGCTGAAAGGGTAACAAAGTTTTTGTACATTTTTTTATGTGCAACACAGCCGGCTGAGGCAGGTCTGGCTGAGAAGTATTCACCTGCAATCTTGATTTCTGTCTCATAAAACCGGAGGCATTGTTCTCGGGTATCATTAAAGCTTGTGCTACTGACATCAGATGGTGATCTTGGAGTTTCTGATGAAGTATCATGATGCTAAAGAAGTAAATTTAATTATTTCCGATGTTGTTCCTACATTAGCTAAAGAATATGGGATTTTCACGGCAAGGCTAGGAAAAGAAGGTACTCCACTGAGGGAGATGCTCTAGTACCAAAAACATGTATGCCAAAGACCTGAGGAATAGCTTTTTGTTCCTCCAGAACAGCAACCCTTGTGTCATACTAAGCAGGATTTCTAGTATGGCAATTAATCTAGATTTTCAGGTTCTGCAATGCAGTGTGTGATATTCTGTATGAATAATGAATGCTTTGAAAAAAATAGCCATTCTACTGCAGAATCCAGAAGTGTCAATTAAATATAATGCACTGTATATACATCATCATGAATGGTCTTGATATCCCAGAAAAGTTTTCTCCACACAACTTGTTTTCATTAACAAGTTGCGTGAGGAAAGGAAGGTTAGTAATCATTGTTCCTGCAGTGCCTCTGAATTTCCATTAGAGCATGTGTTAACAGTGCTGTGTATTTTAAGAGGGAAAGGCTGTTTGTTTATCTCTGTTGAATGAAATGAGGTGGTAGAGGGAGACAATGAAAGAGAAACAATGCAGAAGAAAATAAGTGAGATTTTTGTAAGTGTTCTTGTATCATATCATGCTGCTTCTTTTTCAAAATAGAGAAGGATTTTAAGAAAAGAAATAAAATGAAGCTTCCAGAAGAGTTTGACTTTAAAAAACCAAACCCAAACCAGCAACACAACAACAACCCAAAAACTACCAGCCATTTGATATGTAGCAATACTTATGTTTAGCAATATGCATTAAAGAGGGAGGTAAGTGTGAAATGCTTTACAGCCTTCAAATGAATGGCTAATGTGCACACTAGGACAAGTCTCTTTGCATCTTAGGCATTTGCAATTATTTCATTAATATGACTAGAAGTTCTACATTTATTTACTATTTAAAATTTTCCTCTTTAGGAATGAAAGATTTCCATATTGGTACAGCAGAAATTTCCTCAAAAGTGGTATAGTTCTATTATTAATTAGGAAAATCTTTTTAATCCTGTGGACTGAAAAGAGACCAGAATGTTTTACATTTAAGTAGCTAGCTGTTATGCAACTTTATTTTTTTCTAGTCATTTATGGATTTCATACACAAATATGAGTGTTCTCACCTACCAGTATGTTCCCACAGGTGCATATAGCAAAGCATGTCATATATTTTTGAACTCTACATGTCCATGAAGTATATAGACAGCTTTTTAGTAGAGCTACTGATTTGCATAATCTCTTCAGAAAAAAAATAGGTAATACTACTTTGATTCTGTTTTTTCTAATATGGAATACTGATTTTTCATTTTACTTAGTGTTTTTTAAATAAATTTTGAAGAGGCAGGATTTTCCCTATTTTGAAGAGCAAAAAATCCAAAATCTGAAGATTCATTTGATAGGAAGCATTCTCACACTGCTAGGAATACATTATGAAATGGTGTTTTAAGAGAATTGGTAAGATGACATAAAGTGATATTTGTAAATACAATATCATTAATGGCAGACAAAAGTAACAGTGCATTTTATAGTTTCTATTGTGTTGAGACAGCAGCATAATAATTTTTGTTCATTGCACTGTGCTCTTTCCAGGACTGTGCTGCCCAGTACTGTCCCACGGTACCTCAGGTTCTACCCACTGGTGTAGGTGGTCAGCAGTGTGTTATTTGGTGCAAGCTTTGTAGTATCTAGGGCTTTTTAATGAGTAAATAACATAGAGTATCACCACCAGTACTGTTCTAGCTTTTGTTATCTCTGTAACCTGATCTTCACGAGGCTGGGACATTGCATTGAGAGGCAGAAAAAGATGCAATGATTTTGTAGTAGTAGAAGATAAGGGTGTGAGCAAGCTCTGTAGCATGAAGCTATCTGTAGCTTCTCTCATGTGGACGCATGTTATGGTTATGTTAATCAGGCTTTTGGAGGACTAGGAAGCTGGAACGGATTTTTATTTTACTTATTTATTGTCTTTAAACAGAGGTACTTCATATTTGGTGGTTTATGCAGTAATGAAGGAAATTTTAGCATGTCAAAGTTGTTGTCTGACACTTTACAGGGATAGATGTTTGAAAATAGACATTTATCCATGCCACTACCTTTAGAAAAGTATTCCTTACTTGAAACAAGCCTATAGAAGGATGAAATTTAGTACAACAGAAACAAGAGTGTCTCAGTGTTAGCTATTCAAATACTATTGATTTGTGTGGGTCTCCTTTTGAGAAAGCTTCATTTGATGAAATTTGGAGGATGAAGTGCAACTGCTCGTACAGGGACTGGGCTGAGGGATTTGTCCGTCAGCAGAGGGAAGAGGGCAACTGGGCTGCCTCACAAAGCCAGAGGGGAGAGGCGTTAACCTGTCCTTTGGTATTTCCTTCTCAGCATTCTTAGCTTGTTTCTCTGTGTTTTCTGGTGTGCAGCTAGAAAGAGTCGAGAAAGCACTTTGCATTGTCTTCATAATAGAAACCAAGCGCCCCTCTACCCCTTCAGTAAGATTGCATAACCTCATTTGTAGCAGCCTAATAAAGGAAAGGTTTTGCCTCATCCTCTGAGGTGCCGAGCATCTCTTCTGCCCTGTGACGACTGTGAGACAGAGTTGGTCAAGCATTTTGATGGACCAAAGGAACGCCCATGTGCTGCAACGACTTGGTAAATCAGACTGTGTGTGTGAAAACTGGAACTGTCTCCTGCCTGCTGGAAATTTTGTGTGGGTTTGAGTGCCTGCTCAGAAACCAGTGTGACGGGTCCGTATGTTCTAAACCTGTGATGGTCTTTTTCACAAGATATTTTTCATTTTGTGGTAATTTTTCATTGCATATTTTGATAATAAGGTTTTAGAAACAAAAAAGGTTTGATTCTGCAAGCCTTTAGTCTTTTATTCAGTTCTGTGAATTTAAGTGGATTTTCCCCCTATTTCAACTATATTAAATATAAAATTGAATAGATGTTTTTGACTATTGTTCATAAATGTACCACAATCTACAGTGTTTCTTACGAATTCAAAATGTCCTAAAATATTAGTATTGGAATCATGTAATATCTTACCTCAAATATCCCTTTCTTTAATATGGGAGCTCGTTTCAACTTTTGTAGTACTTAAACCTTCTGCCTTGTTAGTAATGCATATGTACTATGCCCCTATTCAGAATTCAGTCTATTGTTTTCTATTATCTTTCTTATTTATATGGTCTTCCTGCTGTAAAATGAAGATTTTGGACATATTCCCCAGGACAGGAAAACTCTTAGTAGGCTTCAATTCTGTCCTACAGAAATCTGAATATAATCTGAATGCATTAAAGTTAATCTTAAGAGGTATCAATAGGCATTTTGAAACAATTTAAGAAAGTGTTTTGTATGTCCTAATAGTTTTACTGTTATCTTTGTTTTGTATGTCCTAATAGTTTTACTGTTATCTTTTAACTGTCATAAAGAAAACTCAAAAAATTACTCTCAGAGTAAAAAAATACCTGTGTGAGGGTTGATACAGTAGGCATCTAATTTTGCACTAGAAAAGTGGCAATAAGAAAGAAGTTGAGTCAAGCTGGTTTATATACCACAAAAATTTTTTAAAAATGAAGTGAAATAGAACAGAATGAATCTGTTTTCATTGGACTCCATACTGCCCCAGATGTAGTGACGGAAAATGGTAAAGCCATAAAAGTGGAGCAACACAAGTGAGACAAGACTCTGTATAACAGTAGTTTCACGAATAAAATAGCAACAAGGCCAGATTCTTACAGTCCATTAATCACAATTCAGAAGAGAGCTTTCTAAATATTTTTTGTTTGCAGCGTACAAATATATTATAGAATAAAATAATTATATGCCAGGCCGTATGCTATCAAAGTATTAGACTAAGTAAGGAGCCTTAAAGATCCTATATCACTTAATCATTTTGTAAATGTGGGTTTTTATCGAAAATGTATGTAGAGTAAAGACAAGTAATGCGGACAGTACCAAAGTGATACATACTACAGTGGTAAATATTACAGATAGTTGAATTTGTCTGCTCAGGGATACTTAGCTGTCACACTTTGAGTTTTATCAAACAGTTGCAGTTATGGCAGTATAATATATCTCTTATTAGAGGTGGACTTTGACTTAGTTTCCACCAGTTACAATATATTATGTCAAAGAGTCACAACTTTTAAACTCAGCTGATTAATTACTGGTTTAATACTTGGCAGTCTTGTCAGTTTGCAGCAGGTGATTTATGATGGTGGTTCAGGCACTGGAAGTGATCAGTTTTCATGAGCTCCAAGATATTCAGGTTTGTGGATCAGCACACACTAGTCATACACATAAGAAGAAAGGAAAGCAGAGCAGTGACAAAGAATCACAGAATCATCGAGGTTGGAAGAGACCTTCAAGATCATCCAGTCCAACCCCTACCTATATCACTACTAAACCACATCACCCAGCACCACATCCAGACACTTCTTGAACACCTCCAGGGACGGTGACTCCACCACCTCCCTGGGCAACCTATTCCAATACCCAATCACCCTTACAGTGAAAGAAATAGCTGCATGAAGAAGTGCGGCCCTCACCATGGTGCAACAGCAGCAGCAATTTGTATCAGACACAACAAAATATCAGCATCTTGATTTTTAGAGGCAAACTCCTATTTTGCAATGACATTTACTTTCAGTAGGCGTGTGCATGAGAATGCAACTGTGTGTTGGGCCAGGGGTCCCACATGCCATGCAATCTCAGGTCTTAAAGTTTACATTCTTCAGTTGTGACTTCCATAGAGAAATCAGAACATCTGCATTAGATACCTGCCTCTTTGTATTGACTTTATGGTACCAGGTGACCAAAGCATCTAATTTAGTGCCTTAACATTAGATACTAAAACCCGCCTTCCTATAAATAACCAAAACCCCAGACAGCTAGATAATCTACACATATGGTACCATGAATTGATTCTGTCTTAATTCAATGAAATGGATGTAATCAGAATTAAGTGATGGCAGAATTTGGCCCCATCATTTTATACAGTATTGTTATGAGTAAGGTAAGGTGGGAATTAACAAAAGCCTGTCCTTCAGGGGTGTGTTTGGGTTCATGTGAGAGATACCAAGAGTGTGGCAAGAGGCAGCTGGAGGGCTGTGAAAGGGCACACAGGCTGCTTCCAGATCCTGTGAGGGGTGATCTGGTGTGCATTGCCCCTTGGTTTTTTCACGAGCAGTGGCTTGTTCAAATAGGTTTTCAAAGAAGACCAGAAAATGGGTCTATGTTAAGCTCCAGCCTCTCTAACCTCTGAATCTCTCCTCTTCTTTCCATCACCTTCCTTCAGAGGTGAGCCATAATTAAGCTAAAAAAAAAGCTACTTCTGGTTTTATCTTCTGCGGTGTCTTACTGCATCTAAGATGATAAATCACCACTTTTATGAAAGAAACTCAAATATGGAAAATTTGGGTTTTCTTTTGACATTATGGTCACCAAAGACCCTGAATGAACATATTTCATGAGTATTGTAAATTGCAGTCTATGTCCAACCATATGTAACTGGGAAATGAATATTGCATGAATATTTAATGATTTTTATTATACTTAATGGAAAAATTGAGGAAAATTTTATGTGTAGATTGAGATCCAGAATTTTATAAAAAATGCATTATAAAGTAGTAAAAGCCAATAACATCTGCAAAAATATCTTTTACAATATTGTGTTTTAAGGAGTGTCAATTAGTGTCAAATTCATACAGTTGGTAATTCTGGCTTTGTTTTTTCTTATTGAAGCTGATTTTGGGTGGGCTGAATTACTCATGGGACATGAGTACCTGTCAAGGGAGAGCTCTGAGGGGCATTTATATATTAAGTGCCTCAGTGGCATTCCTCAATCCGTGTGGGGATAAATCTGTCCTCTGTCTCATCTCCTTTTATGCTTGTGGCAAGTAAATGTGTTAAGATACAGTGAGAAAGCAGGAATGAAACTGATTTTTATCCACAGGTTGTAGCCAGATGTCATAGATCAAGGTTATAAAAGATTGTCGCCTGCAATATGATAATGAACATAAGCTCCTGTAGGTGCTGTTCCTATGAGGGAAACTATCAGATTTGGTCCTTCAGTCTGTCTAAAAGATGTCTTCTGTAGGTCACTGCACTCACACAATATACAATGCCCCTTCCTTAGATCAAGCACACGATCCTTACTTCAATCCTTAGATTTCTTAAATCAAATACAAGATCAGGAGTGGTGTGATCTGTATTTATATAATCTAGGTTTTATTTTTCAAATAGTAAAATATAAGATGCACATGGCCAAGGAGGCAGTTTTGGCTGGTCTCACCAGCAAAGCACCCCTCAGTCCCACCTCTGTTCAGTTGCCAAGCAGATGGCACAGAGTGGTGTCATTTCCAGTGAGCCCGTGCTGTGTGTGCTTGGTTCCCCTGCGCTCTCCCATGCTAGAGAATGGTAACAGAACAGATTGCTATTTGGGCCAGGCCCAGTCTGGTTTTTGCATCCAACCTAGTTTGTACCAGGCAGAGACCATTACTGGCATATACCCTATTCCTTCTATCCACCTTCAGGCATGCTTTCTTAAGACTAAAGAACAGAATAGAAAATATACTGATTCCTTATTCTTGCCCTGTAAAGAGGGAGGGCCGAGCATGCCAGTCTTTAGTGGTGCTTAGCAGGACACAACTGTCTGAAAATCCTGCGCAATGCATCTTTAGTGTCAGCACATTTTACTGTTGCAAACAAAACCAAAGTCTAAAAATAAAATCCCATGTTATTTTGTAGCATTAACAAAGCTTTTTTCTTTCTCCCATTTTAAATAATGCATTAAATAAAATTAAAAAAACCCTCCAAACCAAAATGCCCTATTGCTCTTAGAGAATTCATAGCAAGATCTCTGCGAGTGTGATGAGTTAGTGGAGCATGGAGTTTTCATTATAGAAATTACATTAACAAAGCGTTTCAACTTGAGGTGTAGATACAGATGCCTTAAATCACGGAAGCTAAAGACAGAGCAGATTTTACAATATTTAAACTTCTGCATGTAAAATTATGCCATTGTTGCTTGTAAATATGCTAAAAGCCTCCTGTAGTGCCTTGTAAATATGCTAAGCACCCCCTGTAGTTAGTTCCCCCACTACCGGTATAAATGGGAGCAAAGAAAATGTATTTCTTACATTATAGCTCCTTTTCCCAGGTGTAAATCTGTTTTGTTTGGCATTAGCAGCTCCATTCCTTGACTGACAGGTTTCAGAGTTTGCCATAATTGTGAGCTGTGCTCGCAGTTCCTGTGCTTTAGAGTCAGCAGGGAATGGCACTGCGTGCTGGTTTTTCAGAGGAAGGGCATTACAGTGCTAGCATCTAATAAATCCTGAGAGCTTGTGGGTTCCCCCCCGCCCCTCCTCCTTTTTTCTCTTGGTATCTTTCAAATTACAGTAATGGCAGTTACCTTTACATTACAGCATCACAATCTGAGCTGCTGTAGTTATAATTGTCTTCACACTTTGCTTACAACCCCGAGTTTCCATGTTATTGAAAGAAGTGGTGCAGCTTGGGCTGTCAGACACTCTATCAAATACCCTTCTGTGCTTGCTTCCTAATATGCATTCTGGGAACAAAACAGTATAGGTAGAAAAAGGGAACATTATTTCCAGGAACTCCTAGTTAAAAACCAGTGAAAGAGGGGCTAACATGTAAGTGCTGCACTGATGAAAAGTTGCCAGAGCAATCCATGGCCAGCCAAAGCGTCAGCCATGACAAAACTCATGTGAAGGCATTTGCCTGGTAGGAAGTCCCAGCAGTGGCACGAGGGGCTGCTGGTGGCACAGGTACCTTTCTGCAGGGGCTGCCTTGTGCTGTGTTTTACCCACTGCCTGACGCATTGCTGTGCCTGCATCTGCTCTGCCCCATGGTCCCACCAACAGAGTCCTCTCCTGGGTGCAGCCTCGGAGACCTGGGCAGGCCCTGCTCAGGGTACCCTGATTTTGCACAGACTCTTTAAGGGAGGGTCAAGACAAACATCACGAGTCCTGAGCCAGCTCTGCGGTTTGCAAAGCGGGGTTGTGATCCAGCAGCACAGACCACAGACCTCATTTTGCTCTCTTTCCCAGCAGGAACCGTTTCATGGAGGTGCAGGCCCACAGCAGTGAAATTGGTTTTTCTCTTCATGCTTCACCAACATTCAGGAGGGAGACAGCCCAAGAAGTATTTAGGAGCAGTTTGGGGATCAGGGAGAAGAAGAAAATATTATATATTAGTTGTGCAAGTCTGATTTTCCCATTGATTACAGAGGCCAGCTGTAAGTTACATGGTTAAAATACTAATTCAGAAGTCATTAATGATGTACTAAATCTGGAATATCCCTATTGAGTAGTGTACTGTGGTCAGGAGAGTTTATCTGAAATGATGCCAGCTCAAAGAAGAACATTGTTTGGTCATAGTTCTGTGTTTAGTCTTTAACCATATTTCTTTTTTTCTTTAAAGAAATTCTGTGGCTGTTGAGATGCAGTTTCTCATATTCTGACTGCCATCTCTTTGTTTCACTGTATTGTTGAAAATTTATTATTTCATCCAAAAATTATTATTTTGCTTTGTTGTTTGGCAAATATAAGGTTCTAGTGTGGTCTCTGGGCAGACCCCACTGCTGCAGTCCTACTGGCCTATAGGTTCTGCTAAAATGGGATCATATTTCTCTTATTACATTCTTTAATATGTAGAGCATACTTTGCATGCCTATTTAAATATGCTCTTTCTGATATTTATTATTTTATGTGCTGTTTTCCTGCTTTCAGCACAAACCAATATAATTCCCTTTATGTACTTTCAGGTGAAGAATGATTTACTTACCAGACAAAAAAAAGGTATTGGGCATAAATAACTTCTGAATGTGCCCTAGCATTCTCATATTTATTATGTGGTCAAGAGGGAGTGCTGTCTAGTTTGAGAGCAACTCTTTGCAGAAAATAGATCGCAAAAAGTACAACGTGTCTAGAGAGATTTCAAAAACATAGTTCTATTTGTGGTGCAAGGAACAAAGAACTGTGAAATACGTGGTAAAACAGAATGCAGAGTGATTTTTACATATCAAAGGTGCTGACACTAAAAAACATACGTGCTAACAAATGCCTAAATGTTAAAGTTCAGTTTAAAAACTGAATAAAATTCTGAACAGACTACAGGTATTTTAAGGGCGTAAAAAACTTGAGGTATGTCTTTCTGCATCCTTTTTGGTGTGTCAGTTGGGACTTTATTTACATTTTTTGTACCCTGTATTGTGTACCATCAGTTTTCTAGAAAACAGTTCTATAATGAGGTGTCAGTAGAAATGAGCTAGATTTATTACACTTCTATAACTAATTACCAGTAACTTGTTTCAGTACATTATTTCACCATGGGTTAAGCTGGTTGGTTTCTAACACTATTCATACTTCCTGCTTCTACTTAAATTTTCTATTAAATATGCTATTTAACTTTTAGTGCAGTAAGATGGGTGGCTTTTGTAAGATTGGATACTGTTTTCTCTCTATAACCTTAAACTCAGCACTGGAGAGCTGTCAGTGTTGCAAAACTGAAATATTGAATAGTTCGTCTCATTTGGTCTGGATTTTTTTTACAGCTTTAATTCATTTTGCCTTCTGAACTCAATCTGCATGGGAAGTCCCAACTAATTTTCTTTGTATTGTTTCCTTTAATAATCAAGAAAGCAACAAGAAGGTAAAATTTGGATAAACTATGAAATTTTTAACGAAGAATGGCTGCGTTTTGGGTTCTGTTTTCAGGACCAGTTAGAGCAGGTCCTTGAGCTCTACAAATTGTATTCACATAACACCTTACTAATATCTGAACAGATTCTTCCACAGCTCTTACTATTGTTTTCTTGTTCTGCTGGAAGTCATTTGAATAACAACAACATATATAATCCTTTTTCAAATAATATGTGCTCCCCAAAAGAGGTAAAGTGTTGCAATTGAACCCTACTACTTTGTTAAAATACTCTTAGGTTTAGAAGTCAATCTCTGTGAAATTTGAGATATTTCAGTTTAGGTGTGATTATACGGTATATATTTCCCAAACCAAGGCATGTTAAAGTTGAACTTTTCCCTCCCTTCTCCACCAATTTTCTGTTTAAAGGCTTTTAATAAATCTTTTATAAACAGTATCTCTTAGTTAATTCAGAATAATTAAAAACTTTTTTTTTTGTCTTAACTGTTGGATATCAGTTCTGGCCTGCTGATACGATGACAGAAAATGTGATATAAAGATTTTAATTGACAGCCTATGCTAAATCACTATGCCTGCTATCTGGCAGGGACAGCCTGTCCTGGCGATATTCCTGCTGCTTTGCCAGGTCCCTCGGTGGTCCCTCGGAAACCATGGTAGCTCTGTCTGCCAAGTTTTTTCTATGTATATCAACATATAACTGGCAGGGTTCTAATCTTCCCTCACCTCTCTCTTGCAGATCACTTAGCTTTATTTTTAATGTAGGTTTCTTTGCTTCATGTGACTCTGCATCCACAGAACAAAAAAAATAAATAAAAATTTATCCTTCACTGCTTTCATTTTATTTTCTAATTTGTGGTACTGTGCCCAGGCCCTGAACCTTTTAAAAGTTGTTTCATGCACCGCTTCAGGTCTTCCTTATGCTGACACTTCAGGCTCTGAAACATTCCTCCACAGTTTCTCCGTGGTTTCTCCCTCCTCTGGCTGTTTCATCAAAGGAGTATTTAGATGGGAAATGGATCATTTTCTTACCCTCCAGTCATTCACTTTTGCTACTTTCTTGCACAGTTTCTCTATTGATGAAACAGATGCTTCTCTTTCTTGACTGAAATATTCACAGGTCTGCTTGTAGTTGCAGGATTCACATGAGCCAGCCTCCCCTTTACTGTTCGGGCAGGGCTGTTGTCATCCCATGGTCCCTGAACTGGACAGGCACAGGCAGAGCCCAGAGCTGGAGTGACCGCAGATGCCCATTGTGTGAGGTTAATAAGCTTCCTCACACAGCTAGTGTTTGGGAAACTTTGCTGAAAACTTCTATAGGAATTGTTCATATAATAAAAGAAAAAAAATCAATGGAGACTAATTAAGAAGTAGGTGTTGTGCTGCATTCTTTTCATTTTGTAAGCAAAGCTAGTACAGGCAGGCCATTAGAATAAGAAATTGGGTCTTTCTTGAAGCCTTCTTTTATTTCTCTAGCTTTGTAAATATTTTGTCAGTTGTTCTAGGCAAAGCTGTCTTTAAATATCTACCCCATATGACGAATGAAAACGTCACTGCCTGTCTGCGGATCTCTGAAGTCATATGATGTCTCAGTAACCCACTTCTGTTTCGCAAAGCAATATGCAGAGTCTGTAGCATTTGGCTATTGGCGTAAATTTTGTCATTTGTTCCTACTTGTAGATTTACAGGAGCAGGTTGCACTGCTGTGTTATAATCAGGCATAGAGACTGGGATTGTAAGAGTTTTGCTGAGTTAATGTCCTACAAATATCAGACCAAATTTTCAGCTGATGGATTCAAGCTTATCTTTATTAAAATCAATTAGTTTTTCCCTATTACATCAGCAGCAATAAACTCTTCAATATCACTGTGAGATAATTAATAATGTGGGATTAGGATCTCTCTGTGACAAAGCAGATAAAGAAAGGATCCAGAGGTAGAAAATGGAAATTTGATGATGACATTAAAGATCAAACAACAAATGGGTGAAAGAACTATTAGATTCAAAGATGTATCATGTAAATAGAAATGTGATAGACGTGTCTCGTATTTAAAGGAAATATTTCAAAGAAATATTCCTTGAAATCAAAGGAAAGTTTTAACAAAACAGTCTTTAAAAGTCATGGGCACTGTTTTACAGAACACACAATTTTCTTCTCATGTATGCACTGCTTCTAGGGGAGTAGAGTTTATGTAAGTTCAAATAAACTAAGTGTATATATATTTATAAATCTGTATTATGGCACATATGCCTGTGTGCTCCTCACACATCAAGCTTTGTATAAACACAGTGTGCGATCAGTGAGATCCGGTGGGAGGACTGAAAACAAATACTTGTCAGTGCACATAAAAATAGCAAAATAGGAGGTGTCTTTGTGGCATATAAGGAAAATTTTGAGCTAAGGAATAAATTCTGTCCTTTTCACTTCAGAGGTGTTGGACCTTTGTACCATGGATCTGATTCTGGCCTTCAAGACAGGAGAGTTCAGTGTCTGTGAAGAGGTTTTGGTGGGCTGAACTCATGCCAGGCCTTCCTGCATTGCCTGATCACAGGCATGCGTTGCTTGTGAAATGCATTAAAGCCTTCTTGTTTTTAACTTAGGAGAAATATTTTGGTTGTGAAGCACGTAGCTGCATATTCGCTTACACTTCCCAAGCATGTGAATGCATGGGGTGAGATGGATGACAGTCATTTTCACAGCTTAATTTGCCACTTTATCAGGAGGAAGCAAATAGGATCTGTACAATGTACATGTTATTTCAGAGTATGTTCCTCATGTAGCATTCAGCTGCAGTTAAAGCCCATCAAATCTTCTTTATGACTCCTTGTATCTCAAGACTATATTTGCATCAGATTTAGGGTGTGTAATTGTCTACTGGCTGCATTCAAAGCAACATACTCCAGTCGGGAGACCAGCTGCTGCCTGCTGCCATGTTAGGATGGAAATTCAGGGAAAGAACATCTGCATAAGCCAGGAAAGTTTGAATTTCTAGTTCTACAGGAGATGTCTGATTCAACAAAAAGTTTTTCTTTAATAATTCTTACTTAGTGAGAATGACTGGAATCTGCTGTTAATTAATCTCATTAGGTTAGAATCATAGATTCACAGAAACATAGAACATGTTGAGTTGGAAGGGACCCTCCAGGGCCATCAAGTCCAACTCCTGTTTCTGTGCAGAAAACCCCAAGAGTCACACCATGTGCCTGAGAGAATCATCCAAACACTTCTTGAACTCAGTCAGGCTTGGTGCTGTGACCACTGCCCTGGGGAGCCTGTGCCAGTGCTCAATCACCCTCTGGGTAAAAAACCTTTTCCTGATATCCAACCTAAACCTCCCCTGATTCAGCTTCCTGCTGTTTCCCTGAGTCCTGTCCTTGGTCACAGGAGTGAAGAGTTTGGTACCTGTCCCTTCTCTTCCCCTTGTAAGGAAGCCATAGACTGCAGTGAGGTCTAGATGAAATGCTTTGTTTTAGTGCGATTCATACTAGGAAAAAAAAAACATGATTAGACATAAAAGGCTAAGAAAAATGCATGCANAATGCTTTGTTTTAGTGCGATTCAGGCTAAGAAAAATGCATGCGTTGATTAAAGAACATAGTTTGTTATTGATTGAGGACCTATTTCATCCTAGTACCCTTTACACCCTATTTCTCATAACAAAACAGATAGAGATACTAATGTAATGTTTCAAATACACTGAAAATGACTAAAGATTGCCTGAAATACTGACATGAAATTTCAGTACTGGAAACATTTGGTAGCTGTTGTCATTTCCATGCATGAAGAAAGTAGGAATATTAATTCTTGGGAAAATACACTATTAGATTCTCTGAGTTCTGGAAGTCTGTTGTCCATTTCATAGCCTGTATCATTCAATTGAAGGTTCTGCTGGAAAGTTCGATCTTTTAAAGAAACCATCATTTTGATAATGAGCTTTTTTTGGGTCTCTAAAGTTCTGCTTTGGTTCTCATATTCCATGCGTCTATGCCATAGTTTGAATGACGAAGCTGTTGAATGCACAGGTGGGTGTTCTCTGTTCAGTGTGTCCTGCATCACGTCTGGGCACAAGGATATGAGTTTGCTGCAGCTGCCCTCTCAGAACCTGTGCCCAGGGCTCTGTAAGTATTTAGGTAGAATTACTATATATCACAATATGCTAATACATTTGAAAAGAGGTTACTATAACAATGGGATTTTTAGAAATGAAAACTGTTTATTGTGCTTTAAGTGTACCATGGTCAAGAGCTAGCCTAGTATTATACACAGCCAGCGATGATAGGCTTGTTTTGGAGGATTTAGTAACAGCAGTCTCTCATACAAAAAGATTTTACAGCTGTCATACATCTTTATGGAGAAAATCTATAGACAATTTATCTATGTAATGTAATTTGACAGATTATTTGTTGAGGTTTTTTTATGTATTTTATCCTTACATGCACAGTATGTACAGTAATCCCAATTACAATAAATCTTTTTTTTACCAGTGCAAATACTGTACCAGTGCTTTTGAATGCCGTGCTAACCTCTGGCTTGGGTGAGAAACCAGCATGGTCCTTTCAGATGAAACATTGCCTGCTGCTTTCCTTCTCTAGTGCCTGAGAACAGCAGCCCCAGTTCTGCAGTCATGGCACCAGCACGGTGCCAAAAGTGTGCTTTGGAAGGCATTGCCTGCATGGCACTGCAACATGCTCTACTTGCTACTTCGGACTGGTGTTATCTTACCTATATAGTTATGTAGGCATCTGTAACAATAACATTCATTGGAGGTAGAGTTGCAGCTTAAATTATTTTCTCCCTAGAAGTCTTCTCTTCTGCTACCACTGGAGAACATTTCACATGGTTAACAGAAAATCCAATCTCATTTCTGTGAACTAGTTACACATGGCTGTCATTTGCTCACATTATCATATCAGCTTTTAAAATATTGCCATTCATTTTCAAAGTATCTGAAAAAGGCAATAACCTACCTTAATTCCTCTCCCTCCGCCTCCGCACATACACACAGCCTTGCAGCTGCACAGCAGCAGCATCATGTGGTTTTGGGCTGCGTGTGCGGTGCAGGCAGGTCAGGAATGTGAGACTGAGCCCTGGCACCGATTTCTGAGGAATCATGAAACTGTTAGTGATTTTCAGCTGAAAAGAGCCATGTGGGACACGTGCTTGAGAACTGTGAGAGAAATGTGTGTAGCTGATCCCTGCACAGTAGTAAAAAAATATAGATTATCTCCTGCCCACTGACAGGCAAATTCATCTAACTTTATTTATGTTTCTTGCTTGATGCAAATTTTTGGCCTTCATGATTCAGAGGACAGCTTGAAAATGTTGTCCAAGTGAACCATTATGAATCAATAGCAAAATAACAGGAATCTCAGCTTTGTTACTCATAGAAAATCCTTGCCATTTTTAATAGTTTTCTTAGTTTCCTTCACTCATTTCCTTTTCAAGGAAAATGGCAAAATTCTGTGGTTTTTGTTTTTGGGTTTTTTTTGTTTATGCATGGTGTTGCTGCAACTGTTGTTTCTCCACAACTTTTTGGGAAGTGGGCAAATTAGACATACAACAGCAGAGAAGTCCTGCTCTGGGCAGTCCTATTGTATGCTGTCTGCTCTCTGAAACAAATCCAGGGTGATTCCTGGAGCCTTTCTGGAAACTGTCAAACAATTCCAGTGGCAAGATCGATCCTGGTGCAGCTTCCAGCCCATCAGATTAAGGAGAAGCTGTCTAATGCCCAGTCCCCTCCTGGGTTTTGAAGCAAGCGATGTGTTGAAGACTGGACAGTTAGGCAGCTAATAAACATCAAGCAGTTTAAATATAAATGAGGTGCAGAGGATTTGGGGACTGTTCTGCACCTTGACTGTTTTGCTGTGTTAGGAATTAATGAGTGTATTACCATTCCTCAGTGAGCCCCAGGCTAATGGTTCCATGAGCTTAATTATGTTCAGGGTCATTTTTTTTAGCTTTTAAATCAGGCCAATTTTGTAAATGTCAAGAAGTCTGGGACTAAGGAATGACTAATTTTGTGTCATATTATGTCTTTTGGTAACTATGATTATATCTTTCCTGACTCTAATCAATTAGAACACTTGAAAAAACAGTGCTCTTCAATTTAGGCAAGATAGTACCACAGCAGCATTTAGTAATCCTTTAAGGTTTCTGGAGCTAGAATGGTGTTAGGATCCCCTGAAATTCAAAGATGCAAAGTGTAGTGAAAGGGATGTAAAAACTCAAAATTAAAAAGGATACTTCAGTTGCACATTGGAAATTAAAGACCCGTCTGGCCTTCTTCACTTGCTGTGCAGGAGTGTTGCCATGCAGTTTGGTTTTCAGCATCCCGTATGCACTGCCTGCGGTTGCCTTTGCAGGTTGCATGTGCAAAATTCAGCTGAAACTGCAGAGCCTCTTGTGAAGTACCACAAGGGTATTATATTCTGAAAAAGCATGACCAGGAAACAACTAGAGCAGCTAAAACATTGCCTGTCGTAGAGAGAATATGATATGTAAGTTAAACATCAGTAGTAATTCATGTAAAAAAAGGAAAATACCTACAATACCTACAATTCAGTCCTGTCTACAGCTTGATTGAGGGAGTGGAAGAAATGGTTCAGGAAAAGTTTTGTGGAGCACACTGGATAGTCTGGCTTCAGTGCTACAAAGGGCTGAAAAGTTAAGTTAGCAAAATCAGTTCTCATAGTGATGTCTGGACTTTTTGTTGCATGAAACTGGAGGAGGTGAGGAAGAAAGGAAAGGCCAGGTGGCTGTTCAGCACTGTTTGAGACTGGTGGGCAAAGGGATATTTATGAAATGGATTTCCCTGGTTAGAAGAAATGCTTCCTACCCCATGGTCTCCAAAAATGGACCATAAGGAGGATTTCAAGAATTATATTGGAAATGTGTTGGCTGAAAAGACAGTTGATGAGAGTTGAAATTTACTGTTACTATCTACAGTAAAGGAGCTCATATCTGGAGGCTAAAGCTGGTGGTCTGGTAGTGAAATACCTACAAAAGCAAACTGAGGTGGACTTCCACACTAATTCTGCTGCTTTGAGTTAAAGCTGATGCTTTCAGAATTCAGAAATACTCATTCTGCAGCATCCCCAAAGTGGGGACAGAGCAGTGTCCCACACCAATGGCATCCCCGTCTCACATTGCAACACTCCCACACGGCAAGTGAAGAAGACCAGATGGATCTCTGCAAAAGAGAAAAGGGCAGTAAAAAGATATTAAGTGGAGCTCAACCAACAACAGCTAACAAACCATGTCAACTGATATCCTAACATTAGAGCATAGAGATACCTGACATTAATTATTAGGTACCAAAATCATGATCCAACTTTGAAATTCTGCCTCCAGTTTGAAGTATTTTCTCAAATGAGTGGTATCTTTGTCCTGTCTCTGCCCTGTACTCTCATTGTTAGTCTAAGTTTGAGTTTGGGGATTTTTGACTGACTAAATAACTAATGAAGAATGCTCATATTCAGAGTCTGACATTGCTGATGTGTTTTGTAGCAAAGAAGTGGTTCTTCACCAGCTTCAGAGCATGTCACACATGCTGCCATCCTTTAAGCAATCAACGAAAGAAGTTTATAACAGATGCTTTATAAGGCATTTTCATAATGTGCTGGTTTATGTTTCCTTTTACTCTCTCTATTACATCAAAGCTTATAAGCTGTTTTCTTTTCAGACAGGTGACAGGCAAATTAGTAAGTAAAGGTACAGATGCAAACAGTTTGACAGCTCATAAAAACAACAATCCACGGTTCCAATGGCAAATCTGATTTGTAATTCTGATTTATATGTTGCAAAATAATGAAAGTTCCTAGGAACTGTTGCATAGTTTTGGAAGGTTGCTGCTCAAAAATAACCTTTCCCTGTGTTGCAAGTGAATGTCAGCATCTGCCTCTCAAAACATGGCCAAATATGAAAACTGGAATTTGAATTTTGTTTTCAATTGGGGTTCTCTCTTCATTATCTGTCAGCACTGCAGTTCTCATGGCTTTCTGCCCTCTGTTTTCTGTGATTTCTGAATGACTCTTGTCCCTTTGATGGCTGCATAATTCCTGCCTCTGCTTTGATATCATTTTGGTGAAGGCCTGGTCAAATTGTTGTGGCTTTGCCACTAATGCATAAAGTGGTTATTAAATCCATGGTGCTCTAGTACAGGGTTTCTTTTGCTGTTCCTACTGACTGTTTCTGTGCACACACATTGGTGCAGCCAGTGTTGAAGACCCACTATGAATTTCTCTGTGGTTTGGCTTGGTGGTATGACAGCACTGCCTGGTGTGGCCGAGTCCCTCCCTTGGTGGCACCGTGGTGCTAGGTCTCCCTTTAAGCTCACTGCTGGGTGTGCTCTTTGGGGTACAGGACTTAGATTTTCATCAGCTTACATTTTCATGACCCCAGTTGTTGCCAAATAGGCTGATTAATCAATATGCCTGTAGTAATTTCTGCATCTCCTTACTGTGTGCTAACACAGTAAAAGCTAATTAGGAGTTTGTCAGAGTGCAAGATTAGTTTAAATTGTTCCCTTGAAAGTGCATTACTTAAAAATTATTTTCACTCAGAGTCCTGTGCAGTTTTGAGTGTCCTAAAGACGTTAATATTTAAAAGTCATCTGTTCAGAATCAGGTAACAGCTCGAGGATCTGCTATAAATTCTCTTAATGTGATCAGGAAGATGGGACTAGATAGCTTTCCCAGCTGCAGGCTGGTAAGGCTTGCTCTGAAAGGACAGATGATCCCAAACCAAATGATATTCTGAAATCCAGAGGTAAAGAAAGAACTTCTTGAAGAAGTTTTCATTCTGAGTACCTTAAATGTTTTTTTTAATGCTTCACAGTCCAGTTTCTTCTTCTCTTTTTTTTTTTTTTTCCCCTCTTTCTTTATGTGGAAATCTGTTGCTTCTTCAGAGTCTTTTACAGTTTGCCATGATGCCTGTGGCTTGATGCCAGCTGGGTCCACAACCTGACTTGCTGCAAGACAAGACTGGGGACTGTTCCAAAAAGCTGGCAACTACAAATATCTGCAAAACAGGGACAGGCAACCTTGCTGCCAGCTGTCTCTGTCTGACAGAATGCCATCTTGGGTTATATGTACAGAAGAGAATGAATAAAAAAAAAGAGGGCTTGTTTTTTTTTGTTTTGATTTTTTTTTTTAAGCAAGCTGAGCTAAAGAATCAGACTTTTGACAGCTTGTACAGGATTCAAGAGGGATACACACGATGGCTCATGCTTCACTCTTCAACAGATTCAAGATCTTTGTAGTGATCTTTCCATAAACAGGGTTATTATTCTTATTTATGTTTTGAGAACAAAATAATTTACATGTAGATACTCTATAATATAGAAGATGTTCACATAATTATAAAGACATTATACTTATTGGAAGGGAGGAAGGAGTTTAAGATAAATATACGTTAAATATAGACAAACACTAATAAATGGGCAATTGCACAATGTGTGTTGTTGTGTATTAAGACAAAGAAATACTTTCTAAGCACTAGGGAATTCAGTTGCATTTAAAGGTTAAGTAAATTGTTTTTAAAATAGAAAAACAAGTTTCTTTATCATTTAACTATGTTTAAAAAACAGTTAAAGCATTTCAGACAGTCTGCCCAGAGTGGGAGATGCTGTCTCATCATCTAATTGTCTACTTCCTACTACACTGAAATCTAATCAGAGCAGCATCTCCCATCGTCTGGGAGAAATGAGTCTAGCCCATTACCTAAGCTGTTTGTATTGACAGAAAATATTTTTGCTGCTACTTTTTTGATTGTTTGTTTTGTCTTGTTTTACTACAAGGATTATTTACAAGAAAATACAGGAAAGTTGCTACATTTACAATTGGAACCAAGAGATATAGAAAGGCAAGCTATATAGCCGTATAGTGTAATATGGGAGTTGTCAGGAGATTCAGGGGATTAATAAGTCAGCTCTATAAGCAGAAGTGTTTAGTGCTGGTCAGTGTACAAGGTAGATGCAGCTCTGAAACAGTAGCCCTACTTTATATGTGGACATTAGGAAAAATTTCTTTACTGTAAGGGTGATTGGGTATTGGAATAGGTTGACCAGGGAGGTGATGGAGTCACCATCCCTGGAGGTGGTCAAGATGCTTCTGGATGTGGCACTGGGTGATGTGGTTTAGTGGTGGTGTAGGTAGGTGGTTGGACTGCATGATCTTGAAGGTCTCTTCCAACCTTGATGATTCTGTGAGTCTATGATTCTACGTCTGAATTTGTATTTGGTTATTGATTTCAGGATTCACTCTGAAACTAGAGAAGGCCATGTTCTAACATTTTGAGGAGAGAAAAATCAGCTAAGTAAGGCTGGAGGTGGCATAAAAACTGTATTTCTCCTTGGTGCTAAAAGCTGTGAATGATTCCTTCTCAGGAGCAGCTCTCCTCCCAGCACAGTCTGCTCAGCTCGGTGCTGGATCCATAAGCTACCTGTTTGGGTTGTTTTGTAAAGCCCACTTTATTTTACACCAGGCATGAATAAGATGTAGAGGGATAATATCTCTCTACTCCCCTTTCACCTCTGAAAAGTAGCATCATTCAGGATGAGATTTCCTGCTTGGGAATCCTTCTTACGCAGAGTTGCTTATGGATTCTGGCTTTTCTAATTCATCCAAGGATTACACACACTTTGTCAGTTTTCACTGAGCTTTTTTTGCTCTTGGTATAAACATACAATTCTCATTCATGAGAAAAAAAAACAGCTTTAGGTGTGTCTGTCCAGGGCAAATCCTGATTTTATTATGTGGCATAATTTAACCCTTTGAAGGCATAACCTGTCATTTTATCAGCGTGAGCTGCTTTAGTTAAGCTAAACCAGAAAACTGTGTGCCTTCCATTCTGTTTAAGAGGCACAAGATTTTGAAAATTCTTTACATCACTTCCAGAATAGGAAACAACTAACAGCCTGTGCTAACAGATCTTGCTGAAAGAGGCATTTGTAGGAGCAAATGAGGCCTGGGTACCTTCAGCCCTGCTGCAGCCTTAAATATCCCAGCCATGCTGACGTGGAAGGACCTTTTCTGGTTGCTCTTGTAAGGGAGAAGATAATGCTTTCTACCAATTCTACACTTACACACTTAGTGTGGAGATGAGATTTTGTTTCTAAGCCTCCTCTAGTTCTCAGAGCATAGGGAGTTGTCTGGCAACATGTTGTAGCAATTTATTTGCAGCTGAATCAAAAATCTACATGCAGAAATCTTATTCTTAGGGGTTATGCAGCAGATCTGTGACATTTCCTGTGGGGGAAAGGAGGTTTCTATAAGCCTTCATAGATTTCTTCATTTAGCATTACTATTGGAGACGGCTCCACAGGTAAAATCTTTTATGTGTATTTTTCACAACTCTGTGTGTGAGAGATAAATCAAGATAGAAATTGATTATATGGAATATTTTAGTAACATTAGTTATATACATTGCTAAGCTTTGTGTACAGAATGTGCCTAAAGATTACAGTTAAAGTAAAACAATAAAGTAGGTATTGTTTTGCATTAATGATCACATCAAACAGGTGATCTGATAGTTAAGGTTGAAGTGATAATTTGAATTTAAATCCTAAATTCTGGTGTATATAACTTCTGTTTAAAATCTGTATTTCAGAGTTTCACTTGTATAGTCTCAACCTTGAATTTTATTTAAAGTAGTGGTTGAAGAATAACTATTCATCTATCGTTTCTCCAAATTTGGAAAAAGCTGTTTAAAAATTATTCATAGAGGTTTGAAAATCATGGCCACTTTGAAACCACTATTTCCAATAGAATTTTCTCAGCATGTGAAAAATGGATCAGAATTTGTACCTTGGATCCATTTAACTTCTTTGCTGGTTTTAGATAGGCAACATACAAATTGCAAAATGGATGCCAGAAACAGCTTTCTGGTTCTGATACATGCATGCCTCTTCCTAACTTTTCTCAGTCAAAAATGAACAGCCCCCTGCCTGTAAACATCAAGGTGTCATTAGCATAGATTTCAAAATTTTGATCTGTCCAAATCTCAACTTGTACAAGACCTAATAGTATTTCAACCTGAAACTCTAAATCCAATCCTGTGGGTGGTAAGTAGTCCAAAATAGTCACTGGAAGTGATGAAGGAATAAAGCGTGGATCTTGCAAAAGGATACACAGTTATGATGCAAAATGGTATGACTTTAAGTATGAGAGAGGACGTGAAAATCTAGCCTGTATGTCCCTTGGTAAATATTTTTACAGAATTATGTATTGCATTATAGCACAATCCTGACACAACGATGCAGCAGGAAAATTCCTAGAGAATTTAATGGATTTTCGTATACTGTTCTCTGAGAGCTATGTAAGAAACAGTCTAAGACACTGTAGCTGTTGCAAAATTAGAGCATTAGCTTTGCTTTTGTTTTCCTGTTTAATTTTTCACAATTGACATTTTTTAGCTTTCTAAATTGTCAAGAATATTTTGATACCTCTTTCTGATAAGACATCAGCAGATGCAAAAATCTGAGTTCGCTTTGCCAAATATCTGCTCTGGACTTGAATAGTCTAAGGCAAACTCGTGGTATTTTCACCTCTATCATCCTTCACACAGCAAATGCAAAAGAGCTGAGATTAGAAAACTTATTATATGATAAGAACGCCAACAATTATAGTTGGTTTTCAGTTCTTAATGCTTCCTTCTATTTCGTATGAAAATTAACATGTTCAACAATTTTCTCCCTATTGAAAGTCTATTATTTGATAGTTTAGACAGAGACTTACTCTGCAATATGCAGTTTCTCTTCCTATACCAGAATCTTTAAAATACTCACTTGGCAATTCCTGTTATAGTTGCTTATTTGGACCGGGCAAATTGCCGAATAAAAAGTTTGTAAATTATCTGCTTTATATTTGTGCTGTCCTCAAAGGACTGAAATTTGCTTAGGGGAAAAGCAAAGGACCAAGTAATAACATTTTCTTTTTTAAAGCTCTGCCAGAAATTTAATTTCAGAGAGCTTTTTATTATTAAATTTCCCAGCCTTCCTTTCAAGCACTTTATTAGGAACATGGCTTATTTATTTGGGAGGGGGAGGAACACATTGAAGGGGGAGATGAAGGTGAAAAGCAAGCTCATTAATTCACATTGTGATCTAAGTGTGGCGTTCATGTTGGCAACGATTTCAGTTTTCTAATGTGCAGTCATAGAAAAAGACTGATTTTAACACGGAAATCTTGAAGTGAGGAAATTGTTTCTCTTCAACTTTTTTTGGAACTCATTTATTTTGACATTTCTAAGACCTTTGGAATTTGTAAGTGGTTCTACTAGAGCAGGTAAAAAAGTCTGTTGCTGCTTTATCAGAGGGAACAGGAGAAATCAAACCTTTGCCCGTTTTAATTACAAGCTAGATGCAGCTTTGAGCACTGGGCTTGAGTCTGATGCTGTTAGAAAAGTGAAAGGATCTCTAGGTAATGATATAGTGTCAGGAGGAATTGATCCTACTTGTGGGTTGTGTTCTGTGAATGGAACCTAACATTTCATGAGGGATCATTTGTTTCTGGCCTGCAAAATAAAGCTGCCCTGGTAAGGTGCAACAGAAGAGGTCAGTGGCTGCTATTAGTTATACAATAAATGCATAAATTTTCTTGGTGAAAGACAGAAATACTGTCAGCCCACTTAAAGAAAACTTAGGTGTGGGTACAATCCACAGTCTAATTTTGTCAGTGATACGTGAGAGTGCTGACTAGAAACTGAAATTTACATTTCTCAGGAGGGCTGGACATTTTGAAATTTTCTGTCACTCTGGCAAAGTTAGCACTCTATGATATTCTGGTTTGGTCCCATAGAAACATTGCAGATTTAGTGTTTAGAAGAAATTAGAATGCTCTTGTTTCTTCTATTTAAAAGTTTACCAAGCCTAATCTGATTAAATTAAAATTTTCAACAGCAAACAACTCTCTTGAGAAATGCCTTTGCTAATTGACTATCTGGGGACTGAGGACATGTCTCTCTGAGGGAAGGCCTTCATTTCCTGCCCATTTAATTTAGCTGTTTTTCTGCAGCTTCTATTAACCATCTATGCTGAGGCTCTGAGCTGTTGGCTCTCCTTTTCCAGCAGCTGTTTCTGTAGTGCGTGTGTCTTGTCAAGGAAAACATGGAATAAATTTCCACTTTCCTTAGCACTATTGATGAGATGTTTCTAGTTTCCTGAAATGACTTTCAGGCACGGGCAGAGTTCTGAGGAGCTGTGTGTCTCTGGTGCTTTTAGAACTTGAGATCAGGAGCATACTTCTACTCTACTTTTTCTTCACTTGCTTTAACTCTTTCCTCAAAAAACTTGCTGCTGCCTTATTTATACAATTTTTCAAGCCTCCTTTTCTTGTTGATGATTTTGTTTTTCATGAGGTTGAGGTACTTTGACAGCCTGACTTGTATTTTGCATGCTTTTACTCTGACTGTGGGGTATAATCCTTCAGCAGCTGTTGTGCAAGGCTAATGGCAAGCTTGCTCTACACTTGGTCTGGGATGGATCTGCAATGGCATCTAGGTGGTGGGAGCAGTGCAAATGATGTTTGTCTTCAAGGTGGCACATTGTATTATTTGTAGGCTGGGGAAGTGTGACTGACAGCACAGATTTAAAAGAATGCACTGTACTGTTTTAGAATTACAAAAATAACAAGTCAGCTGAGAAGAGGCACTTGGAGCAAGGCAGAATGGGCACATCTTGCTTTTCTGTGTTGCAGAGGGCTTGTGAGGGGTGCAGCAGGGCACAAACAAATTTTTTTCACTGTAAGGGTGATTAGATATTGGAATAGGTTGCTCAGGAAGGTGGTGGAGTCACCGTCCCTGGAGGTGGTCAAGAGGTGTCTGGGTGGTATGGGTTAGTGGTGATGTAGGTAGGCAATAGGACTGGATGGTCTTGAAGGTCTCTTCCAACCTCGATGACTCTATGATTCTAAGCTGTCAGGCTTGTGTTACCTTCAGGTGTTTGAGAGATGTACCATTACAGTGTTAGTGTGAAAAGCAAAAATGCTATCAGCACTTTTGCAAGAAGTGGAGGGGAAAAAAACTTGCCAGTGTTAATTCAGAAATGCTAAAAAAATAAACAAAGTTTATGGATGTTTGATGCAGAGAAACACAGAGAAAAATATTGGATAACAATCTGGTGCTAACATGTAGCATATAGGTTTTCCTATTGTAAATCTGGTCCTGTTTGATCAAGTTTACTCCCCTGACCTCCACCTTTCAATGAACTTTTCACACCCCTTCTCAGATGATGGGAATCTGGTGAAGAGGCACTTCCAGAACTTTGCTGCTTTTTCTTATTTTCTTCTGAAATTCATACCCGTGTGTCTTTTAGCTTAAAGCCCCCTTTGAACTGTTTAATTTGCCTGGTAAATGACCAGACAGGAATACTATCCTTTGTGCCCCAGTCTTGCTAGGGTAAAATGTTAGGTTGTTTAGTCCTGTTGCATCAGAAAGTTACCCTGATAATTTTGAAGACTGTTTCTGGGCCTGTTCTGGGGTGAAGGACTCTTTCTGGAGCATGGTTGGTATTGTACATAGTATTTCAAAGGAGGAACTCTCATAGGGGCCTTTGCCATGAGAATTAATCTTTCTCTGCTCTTCTGAGGATACCTCACCTGTTGGGTTTACTCTTTTCATGGCTGATGATTTGCAGACATCCCATATTCTACAAGTATACTTTTCCCTACGTAATTCCTCTAGCCAATGACCTAGTAGTTTATAGCAGAAAGTGTTATTAGTTCCAAAGCTTCTGACCTTGCATTATTAAATTTCATCCCATTTCTATTACCACTCTGATAATGCAGCTCTTGCTGTGTGAGGTGAGCCCCCAGTCCTCCTTCTATTGACAAGGCTTCCAGACATTTAGGTCTCAGGAAATGTATTTGTTTGCTTTCATATTTTTGTGCCAGTGTCATTAATACTAGCATAAAGTGACATTGGGCTGAACACCAGTCTGAGAGGTTTCATTATTCACCTGCCTGAGGTTTGACAGTTCCCCTCCTGCTGCAGGCCATATGCTCCTTTAAAAGGCTGTAGCTGAGAAGCAGAGGGGAAGCCTGCCCTGGCCTCTGCACCCTTTCAGTGAACGCTTTGGGGTGCAAGGCAGACTGCCCCTTCCCTCAGCACCACTGCAAAAGCCCATCGAGGAGAGGCTGGTGGAGCAGATCTGACACGCACACAGAGTGAGCACTGCCTCTGCAGCCAGGAAAGGCAGAGAGACACAGCCAACCTTTTGGGATGACAGACAGATATATGAAAGTGCATCAAGAAAGAAGAATTTGCTTTGTTCAGGAAATGAGCAGATATTGCTCAGCCAGGGGCCCGTCTGAAGAAAAGGACCTACCCTGCAAAGACACAGGGGTTTGGGGAGGGACTTACTTGCAGTCTCCCTTGCTTTCACCCTTTGATCCAGCAGAGCTGAGGGTTTGTCTTTCTTCTGTTTACAGCGTTCACTGCTCTAGCTGGCGTTCAAACAAAACTGCTTTCTGAGATGTTGGGGTACTAGCTTTAGGTGCTTCCTCCTAAAACCTCGTTTGGATTTGAAGTCTGCTACAGTTATGAATGAATTAAAAAATGAAAAGAAAAAGTAGAAAGTTGGGAAATAACCTCCCTTTCACCAGGCAGTACGAGGTAAGGCATTGTACCAAATATGGCTAAATGTATTTTAAAAATACAGCACCTACATAGCTTTGCAGTGCCAAATGCCCTAGTTTAGTGGGTTGAATTTGTTAACTTATCGACGATCACACACATTTTGTCTTTTGGAAGAAATAAATTGCTCAGGATAAGAATATCCACTGATGATATAAAGTTCTGACCTAGTTTCAATGGCCAGAAATGGTGTAGAGAGACAATATGCTAAATGCAACCTTTCGTGGGTCATAATTGTATTTTCTTTTGTTACAATGCATGTGTACATGTCAAAGTTGAGAGACCAGGCTGATGGTATCAGCCTGTGCAACAGTTACGACTTTGCATGTCCACAGACTTGTATAAACATTAATGAACCAATGTAAACAGTCATTTTCATAATGTGGCTTAATATAATAAGGCATTGTGAACCTTGCTTCACCTCTGTATGCTCAAGGGATTGTAATTTGTACCCTTTGCATGTGCAATGAAGGTGATACCTGTCATCAACCCTCTCCAATACATCACTTTCCAATGCAGTTCCCACCAAAGGGGGGAGCAGCTTTGATTTCAGACAGAGCTCCAAAGGGCTCAGTCCATAGCCTTTCTGGCTTCCAAATTTCTAGGTGGTGCCAGTTTGCTCCAGGCTCCCTTTGTGCTGAGATGTTAAGAAGTGTGCACTCTCAGGACTTGCAAGAGCCGGGAGCAAGTGCAATTCACAGACTAGAATGAAGTCAAGTAAAGTACTGAAGGGCTTGAGTCAGTTTAGGGTTACAGCAGAAAGCATAATATGAGGGGCAGCTCTCCCAGTTGTTGAAAGTGTGCTTGAAGAGAACTGAGAGGTGAAGATACCAGCAGATGCTTTGCCTCCTACCAGCCAGTGCTAGCTGGGACACCTACAGCACCTATTACAAGCTGAAGTAATCCTTATTGTGGGTATCTCTGTATGATACCCACCTGCACTCAGGGCATGGCCTTTGTAGCCAAACTGGCCACATCCTGTGAAATCAGAGGGTTTATTGACTCCACAGCAAGACCAGGGTGCTTTGCCTTTAGGTATGGTTAGCTTCTTGCCCTGAAAGGTTAAGGTGAAAGGTGTGGGAGTGTGTTAATTTTATTGTGCTGTTGATGAACTACAGACTTCCATGCTGGCTAAAATGTGATGAATTCAGCAAAAATAATTCAAGCCTCTATTCTGCAGGTTGCTGAGGGGAGACATGCACCTGACAGCTGATAGAGTTAAGCATTTGCAGCTTAAAGGTGTAGATCCTCAGCGCTTCTGAAGAGGAAACAGGAGTTGAATTATTTACGTTACTCAGTGCAGATGTCTGGCTTCTAGTCTCATCATTCATCATTGCTCAGCAAGCACCTGTATTCATACATTCCATTATAAATACTGCAAAATGAATATGTAATTTTACATTCCTTGAATATGACTTGATTCACAGCCACATGATGATGTGTGCAAAAGCCATGCCATACTACTTGTTAGATATATATTGGACAATGATGGTTGAACCCAATTATTCCTGTATGTAAGAGATTTCTTTACTTAATAGCCCCTGTGCCAGCAGGGCGTTGTGCTTTTTAGAGTGCACTTGGGCAGGCCAGAATGCCTGAGAAGAGCCTCACTGTAATGTTACTTATGTTAAATGATTGAATGAACAGAAGTAGGTCTGTGATTAGTTTTATCTCCTAACTTTGAAAGCATAAACGTTAAGGATTCTCATTCATGTTGATAGCTACAGTGATGTGCTCAAGAGTTGAATATGGAGCAGGACTAGAATTCCATAGCTCAGAGGCACAAAACCTGTAGAAAAACCTGAATTCTTTTCTCTTGCTTGGAAAGAAAGGTGAAAGACTCCAGATCTACATGGATGAATAACCACTTCCAAAACAGACATTAAGAACTTGACAAAAGCCTACAGCAAATGGAAAACAGAGCTTTGTTGTCACAGTCAGGAAATACAAGGATAAAATGAAATCATGAAGCTGGTTTAAATGTTGCAAAAGAAATGTAAAGAGTAACTTATGTCTAAAAGTAACAACAGTGAATGAATGACTAAAGACATGGAGCTACTATGACAAGAAGCGGGTTAGGATTAGTTTAGGCTAATAATTGAGTTAATGAAGAGTAATATTGAACTCTAAGTAAGGACTGTGGTGCCCAACATGAGTATAAAGACAGGACACCCCCTGGAGTAGGAATGATCATAGTAATATCAGAGGTCAAAGCACATAACAAAATTTAATTAATTCTAATAGAAAAGTGGATGATATCCATCCCTTCATTCTGAACATTAGCATGTGATTATTGGTAGCAAATATGTTTCATAAAATACTGATTTGTTTGTATGCTCTTAATTATTTATTAGCAGTGACTTCATCAGAAGGTAGAATAATGCTGATGTGTTGGTGGCAAAATTTGAAGTCATCAGCAATAGAAACAAAAAATAAGGTCATGTTGTTCATCAGTGAAGAGAAATTGGAATTTAAGGACCCTAGAATAATTTAGGTTGAAGGGACCTCCAGGCAGTCACCTGTTCAAACAGATCTAGTTGGATCAGGTTGCTCTGAGCAGTTTCTTTAATACCTCCAAGGAGGGAGATCTACAACTGCTTTGGGCAGTCTGTTAAAGTATTTGAGCACCTTGTGATAAAGAAAAAATAAATCCTTGTATCTGATTGGAATTTCCCAATTTCCAACATGTGTCCACCGCCTCTTGTTCTACTGCTGTGGACCACTGAGAAAAGTCTGGCTCTGGCTTCTCTGTATCCTCCAGTAACGTAACTCAAGAAAGGAAACCAGATCAACTTGAGTCTCAGTGGTTGGGGACAGCTAACAAGAACTGTTAATGGAGTGGGAGTCACCAGTTCTAGTTATTTCTACCAGTCTGGAAATGACTGACCGTTAGGTACCAGTATATACTGCTTGGCCATAGGATAATCATCAACACCAACCAACCACTAGTGAGATGCTGCCACAAAAAGGAAAATGCACTTTTGAAATTTATTGGCTCAGGAGTTTCCGGGGGTGGTTTTTACCTGTAGCTCAAGTCCTATTAGTGATAGATGAAATCAAAATTAAGCGGATACAAAGCAGGGCTATTGAAATGGTTGATTATGGGGAATAGGAAGGAGTAAGAGAGTTTGATTTGTTCAGACAGGTTGAAGACTTTGAAAGGCACCTTACTGCTCTCTGTAAGTGCAGGTATAAATGGGTAGGGGTAGATGAAGACTGTTAATTAGAAAAAGGTTTTAAACATGGAAGCAGTGAGGCTTTAGAGGAGTCTTCAGAAAGAGCACTTGTAAAAATATGTGAAACAAATGAAACCAAACTAACTTTGACAGGGGGATCCATGGGGGTAGTGTTTTGCTGAACATGCCATTTGTTTTTTCAGGGTTGATGTGTTCAGGAGGAATTTGCCTGTCATTTCTGTACGCATGGTAGCACAGGCAAACTTACATTTGAATTGCTCCTGTCGTGGCTCAATATTTCCCAAGCACATGAACAGGATAAGCAGTATGTGTGCAGTCGTCTTGTCAAATCCCAGGGTGCTCCCTGGTGCCTGCACATGTGCTCTGGCCTTGGCTTGTGTGTGTGCAGTAAGACTTGACCATCATGAACAGGTCTGCTTTACTGTGTGCGGTGAACCCTCCATGCAGTGAACCTATGTGAGGTGAGGGGCTTTATCGGTGTGTCAGTCGACTGGGCATGAGCTTTGTGTGTGCTTTTCTGCTGAGGAAATCCAAGATCAAAATATGGCAGCCCATAGAAAGAAACATTTGTGAAAGACTGTAGAATGTGTATTCAATGTGTACCCTGGGTCGCTGTGCTTTCAAACCTCTGTCTGTCTTATGCTCAAGTAGTCACAGTCTTTTTCTATGACTAAACAAAAATGACCATTTTCTTAGGATGTCCACTGATTTTTTTTCCCAATTATATGTTTAATTTGGCAACATTATATGCCCTTACAAGCAATTTAAGCCAAATCATGAAACTGAAAGTTGAGTTAGTGCTTGTTAATCCTGTTAAGAGTTTTGTTTTGGGCAGCCTGGTTCTGAAGCGAATGAAATTAAAGTGAATTCCAGCTGAGAGCTGGTTCTAGTATTTGTGTTTCTGAAGTCATGATTTGAAGTTCTCAGTTGTTACAGTTTTTTTGGTTTTTATATTTAATTTTAAAACAGTTATGTTTTTTGTGACCATAAATGGGATAGAGCAATGTGAGGGCATTGAGGAAACTGAATGATATTTTAGCGTAAAATAGCAGATAAGTGTTAAGTGTAACAAAGTAACAAAGAGAGGGCTTAGAAAGAATACAGAAAAACCAATAAACAAATAGATGAGAGGCAATGAATGACATGGGAGTTTAAATTAAGGAAAAGCATGGAAGTATTAAAGGATATTTAAGAGATTTTGGGGGGAACAGGAGAGTGTTAAGAAGGTTGTCAATAGAGTAACTTCTTTTCCGGTATTTAAAAGTCAAAAGCAAACAGCAAAAAATAAGAGTGCTGGTGAGAGATGGAATGAACAAAGGTTTAGAAAAGCGTATGCTGGTAAAAAAGAAACAGGAGCTGCCTGCTCAGAAAGGGGATGTCTGACAGATAATCAACTGATGTTTACATCAAGGTCAGTCACTGGTAGTGGTTGCAGTGTCTTTAAGTTTTTAGATAAAAAAATCTTTGAACTAGATTGATCCATAGTGTTTACACTGAAGTAATGGAACTGCAGACTGGGTTGTATGAGCCTCCATTGTTTTTGTTTAGATCAGTTTTTGCCTAGCAAAGCTCAGCATTATTGTATTTTGTGTCATTGGGATTTTTTATTAATGTGCAAAGCAAAAAATAATGGCATGCCTGCTGCATTTCAAATGTCACCCTTTAGCACAAGCACAGACTTTCACCCCCACCAACCGCTGAGCTTTTGAAATTATTTGTTGGTATGAATGAATTTATCCAAAGCATAAATTGGATAAATCCATATGAATTTGCCAGCTTCTGGAACAAAATTTCCATCAATTTATTGTAATGTAATTGTGCATATGATTACAGCTGTTACTGTAACTCTTTCTAAGTAGTTTTTGTGCTGGTAACATTAACAAGTGTTTGATGTCTGGAGAAAGAAATGTTTTTGAAAATGAAATCTGGAGCTGTTACATTGCCATCCTGGGAAAAGCTGTGAGCACGGGAATCGACCCTTGCTTGTACCTGCTTTCATCTCAACACTGATGACTTTCAACATGAAGGAGGGGAGCTTGTTTATAGGGAAGAGATGCAGATTATCTAAAGCTAATCAGCTGAGTTTGTATCATCAGGAATAATTGTTGCAATACACGTAAGAACTTACCCAGACTAAGTCAAACCTGTAACAGAAAGCATGGTATTACTTAAAATCTATTGGCAGGAGGAATTTCCCTGTCCAGGTTCCTTTCTGAATTTAAGACCAAAATCTACAGCCCTTGGTCCAGCAAAACTTAGTTCATGATCTGTTTAAATAAGAAGTATAGAATTTTGCCCCATAATGTAATGAGATGGAAGAAATTTTAGAGAAGAACTGAAGTGTGTTGTTATAGTGTATGTTCAAGTGTAAGGAGAGGACAGAGAAATCTACATTTAGTTTGCGAACAATGTTTGATTTTTAATACTATTGATCACTAAAGTCATTAGGTTTGATGTAAGCCTTTTTACCTGTTGCCAGTATCTGGGTAACAGTTGTTGTTCACAGCTTACAGATGAAGAGAACAATGTGATTGTTGTTTTTTGGTGATAAATGAAGTTCTGACTCATACTGAAACACTAACTCAGTGGATGCAAGTTCATTGATGTTTATTTTTTAGGGACCACTCCAATCCTGAATTTTTTATTATTATTTGTGGAAAATTGTGCTTAAGAGATAGTGCCAGGACTGGATGAAATGTTTTTGAGTGCAATGAAATATGCTAAAAAAAAAATGCTTTGTTTGAGCACCAAAAACTTGATCCAAAAGACATTTAAAAATAAGTGAAAGTTTGTTTTAAATATGCTTTTGATTAGGCCACAATGTATAACATGTTTGAAGTTAGGTACAACTTAAATACCTTTGAAAGCTGGAACACTATGTTTAGGTAGTGAACAAAAGCAAACTTTTTAGGCAGTAACTCTTATTATTGTGTACGAAACTCAGGTGTAGCCAAGTAGATCAGTTATAGTACATGTGGGGGGTGTTTGTGAAGCAGAAATGTAATATCCTATCAGAGAAGTAACATATACACATTGCATAAATATATACCAAAACTGAATTTTAACCTTAAATATTTATATTTATTGTCCAAAGGAATACATCCTTCTTGCAGGGTGTATGTGAGAGAAACCAGTTGAGCTCAAAGGAGGGTGTTAGTTTTAATAAGATGTTTTTGGTAAAGCCCAAATGTTGCAGATTTTTATTGGGATTATAGTAGAAGACAGCGGGAATTTTGAGGGAAAGCTACAGGGATGCTCCTTACCCCTGTAGGGAAAATTTTTCTGCAGGTATATGTTATTGTGCAAACAGAAACATCTCTTTTCCTTTTTACCTCAGTGGATGTTGACATTGTTAATGTGTTTAACATGTATACATAAAAACCTGGAAGCTGGAGACCCTCCTTTGTGAGGTTAGAAATCTGTAGCAGTGCGGGTTTGCCGGGCTTGTTCAAAATGTAGGGAAATGCTCTCATTTCTTGCAGGTGACAAATGACTTATAGCCTGTTCACCAGAAGCACATCCTTGCATCTTGTAACCTCGTTCAGCTCTGTCAGACATTTATGTGACGAGTTAGCTGTTCAGTGAATTAATGGCTTCATAGAGCAAACCAAGAGAACACCTACAGTCTCTGTGCTGTTTTCCTGGTAAAAATATAACTTTTGCTGATTTCCTGAGGTTGGCAAAGGCTTTTCAACAGCTCTCTGTAAATCATCCAGAGTATTATATTTCTGCTTCCTGGAGGGAAATGTGCATGGAAGGATTCAAGCCAGTCACTGAAGTGATCCTCAAGGGGACAGCATCAGATTGCACTGTTGGTACCTTTTTGTTGTCATCGTATGAAGGCAGCAACTGTTGCATAAATGGGATTTTTGTATGAATAAATTCCTGAGGACAAATCCTGGCCACATTTCTGTAGCCAGCTTGAAGCAGAACTTGTCTGGTGGGCATGAGGGAAAAACAGGATATGAGGTGTTATGCAAAGGCAGATATAGGAAAGTTGTGAAGCCAAGTCTACTTGGTTGCTTGTGTTGTGTAGGAGCAGATACAGAACTGCCAGCCAGCTTCCTTTTGGAGAAGGTATATAAGATGAAGAGTCTTGGTTCTTCCTTAGAACAGTGTTCCTTGGGGCAGGATTATTTACAAACAGCATATAAGCAATGGCCTTGTGCAAACACCAGAGCTACATCTCCTGGGAAATCACAGTTGTTTCCTGAGTTCACTTTAATTTGAGATATTAAGGCAGAAAAAGGGTCCTCTCAGCTTTTCCTAGCAGCTTTTCCCTCCCTCCAACTGATTTGCAAGTGCAATAAAAAAATAAAATTTCTCTAGTTTCTCAAAGACTTGGCAGTGCTCATCTCCCTGTGACAAGGGCTGCAGACCTGTGTGTCTGTGCCACTTGGAGCCTTCACAATCACTTGCTGGAACCTCCCTCAGGCTTCCCCAGGAGCACATTTGTGCAGGAGCAGGCACCGGAATCTCGTGCATCTCTGGAGGCAGGATGGCATGGGGCTTTGGGAAGCTGTTTCCCGAGGGTTGGTGTGGGGAGCACAGATTGTCCCAAAACAGTGAGGCTGAGCTCCTCGGGGCACATTTCTGTTTCTCATGGTAAAATGTGTTTCTGAATACTAATTACCACTTACAACTATTTTAATGTCTGCTGGGGACTTAGCTGGAGGGCAGCAAAAGGAAGTGATGATAGTAGTTTCACAGGAGTACAAAGGCCATATTTTTAGCATGTAATAGTTTCAAAAGGGTACGAAGGCCTCATTTTTTAGCAAAGCATTTGGCTTGCTTTACATTAAACATGCCCTCAAGTTCCATGTTTATTTTTAATATATTACTCCTACAGCTTCTCTTCCTCCATGGTGATTTTTTGTTTGCTGAATAACATCCCCTCAGCTTTTCTTGTCCCAAACAGATCTGTCAATCTTAGATTAAATTGGCATCATCCTTTCCCTGGCCCCAGCTGTCCTTGGCTTCCTTCAAATTCTTGTAAGTGTGATCAAAGTATAGTGCACTTGTACCCATATATTTTAAAATCCATACTGGTTTTGCTTCTTTTGGATAGTACCCAGTCTATCACAGCGGTCAAAATTGTTTCTGGCATCCATGGAGATAATTATAGTGTGTCACAATGTTGTGAATAGTGTTTTGCATTAATCTCCTTACATCACCAGGGGAATTCTAGATATGAAAAATAACTTTTGGGCTTAGAGTCAGATTGCATGATTGATTAGCAAACTTGACTTAAAAGAAGAACATACCTACGAGCCCTTTCTAGATTTATTTAGACTGCACATGAGACCGGTTTCAAATTTTGAGCTGAGATGAAATGCATTTAACAAGAAATCTGGCATAATCAATGGCAAAGCTATCAGGAGGAATGTCTTGCCATTTTTAAGACTACACTTCTGCTTTTGTCTTTATCCCAATTATTTTTATTTATTTATTTTTCTTCCCAAAACCTTTTGTTTTTGACAAGTTTTATTGTTCAAATTTTTATTCTACTTGAAATCTTGAAAGCAAAAGATGGCATTGCCATGGTGGATTGTAATAGATGATATTTCTAAATTATATTCTGGTCCACTTGTTAGTCTTCTCTGTTATGGAAGCTCCTGGGACCCCAATATGAATGCAGGATGGGCTTTGAATTTAAGATTTGAATACTGTGTCTGTGTTGTAAAAATGTGAATTTGGTATGTGTATGGACTGTAGATACATTTAAAAAATTGTGGCATCTTCATATGCATTTTGTGATTTAAGAGATAAATAACACAATATTTGGTATAGTAGTGCCAAAGATGCTTCATGCCAGAGTATTCAGACAATTTTCTGCAAACTTTGAGTTTAAATGGACAACCTGTTAACTCCTTTAACCTCAAACCTTTGTATCTCTAAGTACCATAGTAATAAAGTGTCTGCTGTAGAAAGATGTGCCTGACTGTAGTACATATTTAGAACTGTTTAATTATAAAATTTCACTAATGAAGCATGGACTGTTCCCTTCTTTAACTCCTTGTTTGATATCTCTATTTCAAAGAACACTAAACTCAAGAATTTATCTAATTTTATGAAAATGCACTCCCGATAGATGAAGCTTGACTTGATGACACCCAGAGGCTTCTTCCAGCCAACATTTCTATCATTGTTCGATTAAAGATACTGCTGTTAATGACTTCCAACCTTCTAAATTTGTCACCTTTGATAGAAACAAAGATAGTAACAGATGTTACATTTGTAGCTTTCAGAAGGAAAAAAGTTTTGAAAGAAAAATGAGGCCAAGACATGGCAATGTGAGATCCAGTAATGGGAGTACTCTTATCCAACTCTCAGTGAGCATGTACAGTGCCTTGGTGGAGTTTGCTAGTGAATTTATTTAAGTTGTGAAATTCTGTGTAATATAAACAATACTGGTTCATGGTTCCTGTGAAGTTAGTCCAGAAAAGGAATGTGCTGGAGACTGTACCTCATAAGGGGCTTGTATCCCATGTTACAGGGGCTCATCTTAGGTGGGACAGAAGCAATTCTGAGAGTCAGAGCAAACAGGTCTTTGTGTGAGACCTTTGTCTCACCATCACCTTGGGGGCAGTGAAGTTCAAGTCATCAGGCGTTTTTGCTGAGACTGAGCTTTGTGCAGCCCATCACAGCATTCAACCTGGAGTTTGTAATTTATATTTCTTTTTTACTAAATCCTTGGTTCACTATGCTCTTCCATCTAACTCTGATATTAAAAATAGGAATGGTTAACCACCAAGCCACCTAAGTTATATCTGGTCTCCTGAGCAGTTTATTGTGCTGTTAAGTAACTGTTTGTTTGGTTTGTTTTGCAGGTAAGTAGCACTGAGCATCTGCTAGTCAACAATTTATAGTAAGTATATTTTGTACTCAGCAAAAACAAAGTTAAGCTCATGTTTTGTTCTTTAGAGGGAATATATGAACTAGGAGGTTAGTCATACAATAAAATTTGTTTCAGATGCTAGTCAGTGCCCAGAATCTGCAGATGTTATGTGTTTACAGTGTTTTTCTCATCACAGTCTTATTCATCTGTTGCATGAAGAAATAAATATAAATACCAAAGGCAATATTTCAAGGAAGTTGAGCAAACAATGTTTACTTTAAACAAAATAAATAAATGAGGCCTTTTTTTTTTTACTCTCAACTTCTATCAGCTATAGTAATCTTGGAAATTGTTTGTAACTAAATTAAAATCTCAGACACAAATGCAGTATGTAAACCTTGGTGTCTGTTTTTTTGCTACAGGATATTTCTTAGACTCTTCTGTTTATCCTAGCTTTGGCTTGATAAAAATAATACTAATGCATAGTTCTTATCTATCTAGTTTAATTAATAGATCTCAGCGTGCTTCCTAAAAGATGCCAGTGTCATCATCCTTATTGTTCAGCTGGGAAAAGAGTATAGTTTTGAGACCGTACTCACAGAGTATGGTGAAAAAATGTGTTCTGGGTCACTACCAGGCTTCTGACAGTGCTCAGTATCCTCTGTGGGTGCACAGGTGTTCGAAAATAAATCCGATTTTTCTCGTATGCATCACTCACTTCGTTAATTTAAATACTTCAATAACTTAATTTGATACTTAGTTGCTGTTCACACAAACTTTAAAATTTGATGGTTCATTTTTAGGTTTTTTTACTTCCTAGCCTCTCCAGAAGCAATTGTTACACTGTTAATATACTGTGAAAGTTGTTACGGCTTTGCACAGCAGTGTTTGGCATTTTGTAAGTGTACATGGTACTTTTTTTCTTGTAGTAAGACTGATAAACTCTCTGCACTTCACATAGATACTGTTTAAGCATTTGATCCTCTTAGAAAATCACTGTGTTTTTCCTCCTCATAGGATTAATTTAGTAGATTTTTTATTACTAGACTACCTACAATTCTTACCTTGGTTTTTTGTGTTTTGTTTTTTTGTGGTGGGTTTTTTTAATGTTTTCTCCTTTCTTCTCTTCATAGGTCTCAGGTTTTGTCCTGGGGCATTTTGATTTTGAATTCATATAATTCTCTTCAACTGATCACACCACTCAGCCTTCCTTAGTCACAGATGCCTTTTCTTTCATCCTTACCGTACCTTGACAACACCTGTAAGTTTATGATCTAGTCTATGTTTATTTTAAGCTCTAGTCATTCAAATGTGTTTGTTATACCTGTGCCTTAATTAACTGATTTTCTTTGACTGTATTTTCTCATTTTCCCATGACATCTTCTCCAGAGACTTACTTGTACTCCCTGCTTTCTGTCATCTCTTGTAAAATGTTTTGCCGGAGGATTATTGCTATACGTCAACTATCATTTTCTTCCCAGAGCTATTTCTACTACATCTTCATGCATGCACATGCAAAAGTGAGGTAGATATGAAGTTGCATTTGAACACAGGCTGGCAGAAAAATAAGATGTGTCTGCTAAATCTGTCTGGACCCAAATCTGGACACAGAGTTACATATTCTGTGCAGAGGTCAACTCTGAATTCCTTCTGCCCTTTGAGACACCATTATCACCTTGCATCCCCATTTTATCTGTTGTGTGCTAAGTTGGTTACATCCCTGTGTTTCTATAATTTAATTTTTGAGGGTAGGTTCCAGGGTTGGTGTGCTCAGATAAGAAGGATGAATGGATTGCTTTTCATTCTTTTTTTGTTTTTTTTTATTTGTTCTGTCTGGTCAGGGGTGGGGAGATGGGTCTTGGACTTCTAGCTTTTCCTGGCAGAGACTCAGCTCATGGTCCTGCTGCAGGGATGGGTTTCAAGAGGTGATTTCCTAGCTCTAGTGCCTTGTGTTAGGCCTGGAATTAAGAAAATCTGGATGAACCTGCTGCCCACACCTTGGCTATCCCAGTTCAAAGCCCTAGTAGTCTTTTTGGCTAGAACTGTTATCCCCTGAACAGCAGAGGTAAAAAAACCTAACCCTGCCACTTATTGACTCAGAAATTTTATTTATCTTTTTTAGTACTCTTTACATAACTTACTTTAAATATGTTTTCCTAAGACTGAACATATTTCCTAGCATATTCTTCCACCTTCCAGCAGAAACATATATATATCATATCTGCAGGTGATACTGCAAAACCAAATCTTAGGATATTATAGTCTCAGAAATTTGTAGCATGCAGTTCTGCATATTGTTTCTGAAGCAATATTTTCAAAAAGCTTGTAGAAATATGGAGATTTAACAACAGTTCAATTCAAATTCTATTCCATAAAAATGCTGGAAATAGTAGCATGGGAGATATTTTTTGAGTGTAATAAGCAGAAAAAAATAAAGGGTGAAAGAATCATTCTTATTAAAAAGATACCCATTGTGCCTCTATAATTACAATGAGTTTCATAGTTTAATGAGGAATTAAATGTATCACAAGATTATGTATGAAGAGCATGATGCATCTCTTCATAACTATTCATTATTCTTGAAGTGCTGAATACATTTTGAGCAATTTTTCCAACAGACTGGTCATTTAGATTGAGATGAAATGAATGATTTAAAATTTTCTTGTATGTAAGCAATTTCTTGTATCTTGAACTGTGTTTATTGTTGTTGCAAATGATCTTAGCCACAGCAATGCCTTATATGCATGAAAGTTCCTAAACTAAGTGACTAGTGGGTACACCTATGTAGTTTATGAAAATATTTCTCGAGGTAATTTTTTTTTTACTTTCACCTGGGAACTTCTATGATGAAGCAGTTGAAAATAAATTAACTCTTCAAAGAAACTAATGAAGATTTGTCCTCTCTAAAAGTGTTTTTTACCTTCTATTCTGGATGAGCCTATTAATTAAAGATAGCATTAACAGAAAGATCACCCTCTATTAATCTGTTGACTGTGGTTTGGGATGGGCACAGCTATGCACCTTCCCCAGACAGGCTTCCCAACTCTGTGACAGTGTGGGAAAGGAAAGCCTGTCCTCGTTTCCACTGGCAGCAAGAAGCAGCCATGATCACTTGTCCATTCGCCATAAAATTTCATGCACTATTTATCTTTGCTGTTTTTCCTTTGGTACTTGTTTTATTCTTGTGCTCTGTATTCTGAAACAATATAAATTCTGGTCAGAAATTAGGCTTTACATTTCCCAAGAGTATCATCAGCATTATAACAAGATATTTATCAGTGGAAATAATGGTCCTGTTTCCTTTATCTCTGTAGTTGTATAGTACCTCCCTTCCATGGACAGGCAAGATTAGATCTCCTATTAGCTTTAGATGGCAGGGGTTTACTCTCATATAGCACCAAAAACCATAAGCAGGTTGTGTCGATAGAAATAATTACACTGAATCCAGTGCTTTCCATTTCAAGTCTTATCTAAGTAAAGCAGCTAGATTTATGTATCTCTCAAAATAATAATAAGATACCAGTTCATCTCTGTGTGACTCCATTTTAACATGCAACTGCCCTATTTTATAACTTTTTTATTACTGTAGTTTCATCAGTGAAGGAAAGAATAAAAACGGTGGCTGTCAGGGATGTATCTGTGACTTTCTGTTCTCAGTGAGTTACTCTGATACTTTTATGTCTTGCCATTCTCAAAATATTTTGCTAGCTGCCTTGGTGCAATGTATAAGGTGAAAATTCAGGTGCTGTCTTGGAAGTGTGAAAAGGTGTGCTCTCACTTTCACTAGGCTTTATAAAAAGCTTGGAAAAAGGGATGAGAGCAAAAGGGATATTTTATTTAAAGGGATATTTTATTTAACAAGAAGACAAGACACTAATTTCTTGCACCCCACAGTTTAAAATCCCACTTCATATAAGAGGATAACTGTTCGGGAGTTTGTTCTTGTACAGAATTGAAGGGATTGACAGAATATTTTTTAGTTCAGTAGTAGTTGAAATGTAACAGGTAACTAACATTTTTTTAGTTGTTTCCTACCATTTCCTTTAGCATCCTTTAAAACAAACCCCATTTTAATTTGTTTACATGTGAAAACTTGAGTCTAGCAGAGATATGTCAGTTGGTTTCCTGAGAGTTGAAGGGTCTCAATCTGGTATTGTTTAAAGTTCCCAGTTGCCATGTTGGAGGAGCATACATCATTTATAGAACAACCCAAGTGACAATTTCTCTGCACTGTTTTGTCAGTGTGCTTCAGGAGGAAGATCTGAGGAACCGCATCTGGGTGTACAAGAGGATGTCCCTGTTTTTGTGACTTTCGTCCTTTTTCCTGTCTGCAGGCTCTTTTCACAAAGTTGCAAATTAATGCTAAATTCAGTGGTGACTTTGATGGTATTGGGCACTTGTCTACAGGCTGGGTTGATACTGCCAAGATAATGTCACTGAGAAGTCAGGTACTGCTAAATTGTAGTGGTGATCAAAATGGCTTGTTGGGCTGAATTCATACTAACAGCTTGTGAGGGAATTTCTGTTCCCTATTACAATTTTTCTGAAGTTTTGATTTTTTTCCATGTGCTTTGTAATGCTTTGAAAACAACAGCTATTTTGCTAACTTGGCTTTGAAGCTGAAAATGTCAATTTACAAGCTAGAACCAACTTATGTGATGTCTATGCCCCACTTACAGCAAGGGTGCTGCCTGGGCCCTGGTGCTGCTGCTGCTTGGGTCCTCTCCTCTGCATCCAGAGTGTCCTGGGGTGTGGGCGAGAGCAGGACCTCATCCTTCAGCCAAGCAGCACAGGCAGGTTGTGAGTAGGGATGCTGGCATCCCTGGTATGTTGGCCATGCCTGAGATCCCATGCCCTGTACTCCAGGCCTGTGAGTAACTAATGTGCAATTTGGCAATAAAAGTCACAGAATCTTGGAAAGAGGGAATAAGCCAGTTGCAGTGGACATGTACCCACTGAGATGGTAAGCTGTGATTAAACTAAGGCTGAAAATCATTGAGCTTTTTGTGGAAGGAAACAATTCAGTATATATATGCTTAAAGCCCTGGGGGCGGGTGGAGGTTTATTTGCTGTCTTCTGTAGCAACAACAAAAATACAAACCCTATTCCTGTGGTGAGCTTCTGTGTTGTTGTTACTGAGATATGCTCATTTGTCAAAACTTAACAGACCACAAAAAACTCTAGTGTCTCAACAAGTGCATCTATATTCATGTTTTAATTCAGACCAGGAGTGTTCTTCTGAAGTGAATTTCCCAGTCAATCTCCTTTGGTTGGTTTTGGTTGAGCAGCAGTTCTGGAGTGGGTGAACTGATGCCTTTTTGATGTTAATAAAATGGAGAATGTCCTCTGGGAGTCTTGAATGCACTCCTGGTGTGAGTGAGCTTCAGGCCAAGTCACACAAGCAGAGGTATTCTGAAGTTTAAACAAAGAAGCAGAAAAATCTGAAATGTGTACAGTAGGGGTGACAGTTCCTCAGTGCTATGTTTTGCTCTGCAGACATGATCCTATTTGTCATACCTGCTAGTGTACACCTAGCCAGTGTGACTGTATGCTTGCTGCCTCATCAAGTTAAAACATCTCCATTTTGGACAAAGATAGTGTGTCCACTTTATAATTTATACTGACACAGTTCCTGCATAAAATCTTAATGCTTTTTGTAACACATAGCACTGATAAAGTAGCACAGACATGTGCATTGTTCTGTAGGGTGAGAAGATGATTGTTAGTAAGTGAGAAGTGGCAAAGCTGAGAATTTTGAAATGGGTGTTTTTGCCCAGTTTTTAAGTGCATTTGTACCTATTTAGCATTTCCTCCTTTGAGAAATCCAGTTCTTGATTGTATCTAAAAAGATGAGTCAGAATCCTTGCTTTGATGTTACGGATGCATGAACCTCTTCCTTCAGTCAGCAAGGCACTCCGGCGAGCTGTGTGCTGCTGACATGCTGTGCCTTTTCCACGGACCCCCAAGAATGAGTCCAACACAAAAATGGCTCTCTGGGGTCAATGGCTGACAAATAAACCTTTGCCTCCTTTCCTCACAGGTGGTCATTGATCTCCAGAAGAGTCAGAGTGGCTCGTTGTGTTGGGCCACTGTTGCTGTGTCTTAGTCTTCTGAATGCTGTGGAGAGTGATGTAAGTTTGCTGTGGGTTTTGACAATACGCTGTGCAAAGCTTCAGTGCCTTTATGTATACCAGCTGAGCCTGCCTGAGTAACAGCACAATGATTCAGCTCATGAAATTGCTGAATGAAGTTCAGTGTTACTGAAGGCTGAGGGAAGATGTCATGAAGTTGCTAGTGCGACAAGTATAAGCCAGTGTGACAGTGTTTGGGAGGCTGCCGGTGAATGAGACAGAACTGACTGGAAAAGGCAAGGGTAAAGAAGCAGATGAGATGAGTGCCCTGTAAGAAACATTCATAGTCCATACCAAACTCCAACAAAGTTGTTTTTTTTCAATTTGTAATGCTGAAGAAGGGTTAAAAAATTGGTCCTGGGCCATTATTATTCACATATGTGATGGAGTCTGTAAGGACTTAACTGCAGCAGTAATAATATAATCTTATAAATAACAATCTCAAACTGCTACACAAAGGAGGTTGCTGTCATTATCTCATTTCTGTGTGGGGAAATGAGATGATGAAGGGGTGAAATTGCTTTTTTTGAAGTTGCTCAGCAGATCCAAACAGATGGAGCAGCAGTTCCCAGACCTTCCTGAAGTCTCAGATCAGTGCTCAGTGTGCACAGTATCTATAAGCACACAAACACGAGTTTGGGGCTCTGTGACATAAGATGGGCTCTGCATGGAGGCTCTTACCCAGCCTCTGGGAGCTGCCACCACTCTGGTGTCCTCCTCAGCCTGCATAGTACCTGGCCTGGGATGGAGAGGAAGAAGACTGGGGGTGGACTCCTCCTTCTCCTTCTCCCAGAACTGGACAGTGTCATCCAGTTGCTATCAAAACTTACGTGCAGTCATGCAAATTTCGTGGGTAATCTAACTCTCTAGTTTGAATGGTTTATATGAGCTATCGTGATGTCCAAATTTTGTTGAGTGACAATATTGTCAGGAAGTTGTCCCTCATCATTTTGCAGGTATTAGTAAGTTCATTTTGTGCTCTTTGATAGTGCTTATTATCCAATTTATTTTAAATGGTTTGTGTCAGTTCAGTAAATACTGGTTCTGATTTAAAAAGCGTTTTCACAGGTGCTTTACTCCATTGGTATTCAAGAGGCATATGCTCCTTTTGAATTCCCTGGATCTAATCACACACATACATCATACGGATGTGCAGTTACTTTCAGAAGCAGATGTTTCCACCCACGTACAGACAGACTTCTGTAAGATGAAGTAGAGTATTCTCTATCAGAGAAAACCAGTGCCACTGTCAAATTCTTTGGTCTTGTCACTCTCCTCTGTCTTCCCTAAGCTTTAAATTTAGTTCCAAAGTGTGCAAATGACTTCCAGGTGGGGGTGTGTGTGTGATAAAATATCTCCAGAAAGCCTTTGTAACTTTGCATCAGGAACATGATCCATTGGTTTCCTTCTGTCAGAGCTGCTGAGAACTAGATGGTGTGTGTGCTGCTTGCCAAGGAAGCCTCAGGCTCTACTTCTCTGTACTCCTGGGAGACTTCAGACTCGGACTGTATTCACGGCTTGGTGGTAGGGTGTGAACTGGTTACCAGATCCACTTCCACCCCTTCAGACCGGCTGTTTTCTAAACTTCAGAGGGAGGTCAGACTGTGTTAGGATGGGTGTGTGAAGGGTGAAGGTGAGGTAAGGGTGTAGGGAAGACAGATTTGCCGGATTTCCTGATAGACCTGGCAGCCCCTATTGCTGTCTGGGTGTCCATTTTCTCGGTCGCGTTTCTGAGCTGCATTCTCCCTTGTGTCCGGTAGATGGTAATGATGTGTTAAAAACCCTGCTTCATCCTTATTTTGATCGGAGGAATTACTGGTTTCACGATCACAATGGATATGCCAGATTCCCAAGAATTATATACCACTGCTTTATTTTTACTTCTTTTTTTTTTTTTTTTTAATAATTTTCTTTTAATTTCGTGTAAGTTAATCAAGCTGCTGCGATAGCAAGGTCTTTGTCTGTATTGCTCCATCATAATATTTTGGCTTAGATTTTGTTAATAGCTTTCCCAGATGTCACTGATTCTGTATTATCTATAGACCTCTTCTGAAATACTGTTATAAAAGAGGACAGGCTACATGATTTAATGGCCCCTTCCCGACCTGAAATTTTATGAATCTCCCTTCTATGGTATATTGAAAAGATAACTAGGACTTCCTACACTGCAAAGAAAGAAAGGGAGTTTTTTGAACTAAAACTTCGAAGTCCGTTTCTCCTGCTTCCACAACCTCAGACTCAACTGCTTTTGGTAACTGGAATAAGCATTTTAATTTCATTTAATAACTTGCTAGGGATAAATGCTATCTATTTTATATGGCACATCTACTGCCCTAGTGAGACCATAAACAAGATGCTATTGGAAATGGCTTCTAATACATAGTTTCTATGTAAGTACCCTGAAATACCTGAATATTGGAAATGCTGGAATTTCCTAGGTACTACTTAACACTACTTAACTAGGTGAAAATCAGACTATATTTGGCAAGGCTTGTCTATAAACCAAAGTTTCCATTCTTTAGACCAACTAACCAGTAAAAAACTGCAATAAAAATAGGCCTGATAAATAACTAGCATTGGATACAGTGAGCAATTTTTAAAGATGAAAGTGTTGATCCCTGGCATTTCTGTCCATCTGTTTATTCACTCTTTCCTATACATTCTATGAGCATAATGCCCAAGCAAGTAATTGAATATAAAATCAGCGTTATGCGTTTGCTGGATTCTGATACCTGAGTTAACAGTTCTGTGCTTATCCTGTAAAAGATATTTATGAAGACACCTATATATATGCAGTGTTTTAAAGACAAGAATTTTTTACTTCATTGGCTGTTAGGATTTTTTTCAAAGCTGTTGATGTTGTTTTTATAATGCAGCTCTTTTAAAGCTACTTGGAAAGGAGGTCCGGTCACCATTAATTTGTGTGTAAATTAAGCATAATTGTTCGGAGAAGAGACCCTTTATTTAGTGAGCTTAAATCTCATTATACAGTTTTGTAGAAGAAAATTAGTGTGCCTGTAAATTAGCTGCATTTCCTAATGAAATAACTTAGCAATTTTTTTTGGCCTCCTTCGATAGGAATAAGAATTATAGTGACACTGGAAAGTAAAATAATGCTATCCCTACTGGCAGTTTTCCCAGTTCTAGAAGAAATGATATCTGTGAACACATTTTGATTCAGATTCATCTCAACATGTACCAAAAGCATCTCTTGTCAGGGTTTTTTCAGCTCCTCTTTTCCACCACTTTTATTAGAGCCTAAAGCCGGCTCCACCAGCCTTACTTGTGGCTTACGATGACACAAATTCTCTGGGGCCATGTGGCTTTCTCAAGCAATAAAGCATCATTACACTCCTCGTTCTTGAGGACACACTATTTCATGTGCGAATCGTGTTTGGAGGGAAGAAACAGCGGAACTCCCCATGTTCATTTTCCACAAAAATGAGGCTTGCATTCTCCCATCAGGCTTGCAATGGCAAATGTATTTACCAGAGGTGTCTGTGCTTATCTAGTTTTATCCTGACATACGGTTGTAGATGGCAGCAAATAGATGGCATTTTAAGTGCTTTGGCTGCAGCTACCAGCAACAGGAGTGGTAAAAGACAGAGAAATTGGTCTTGAACAGAATGTCCTCTTCTGACCAGCAGCACCCTCATGTGTGAATTAACAAGACAAGCTGGTGCCCATAGATCTGCAATGCCTACACAACCATCTGCTAAGCCAGGTGTCATGACTGAGTTTCAGCAGCTGAAATCTGAGATCCATGGACCTGCTGTAAAAGTGAAAATAATTTTAAGACTGCTTGAAATAGGTTACATATAACATGGATATAAATCTTATATACTCACAGAGTGTGGTTGTTTTTTTCTCATTCAGGAAAGGTATAAATGCATTTAGTGGCATATGTATTAGTATCTTCAAAGTTTCTTTTTTCTGTTCCTGCTTTGGTCAGTTTTCATCTGTAGAAAATAAAGGTTTGAGAACAGTTTGGCTTTGGAAAATAGCATTAAGTAAGACCGACCATAAAGGAATAATCAGAAAGGCCAGCTCAATGTGTGGGTGCCTTCTTCATTTCTTGACACAATAACTCCATTTGTTCTATGGTCACAGCAAGACACAATGTTCCTTGAAGTCTTTTGCAGTGTATTGAAATTATTGAAAGATGAAATGAGTTTCTGTTACATTTAATCAATATGAAACTTTACATCAGTGCAAACGATATTCCTTCAGCAGTTGGGAGCTGCTACTGGAGTTCTGCTGCTGGCCAGTGTTGTGTCAGGATACCGCAGAAGGTCAGGAACTCTGCTTTCAGACTTGCTCACAAGTCCAACACAGAAAAGCAAAGCCTTTTCTCAAATACTGATTCTACTGATTTCTTTGTAGAGTCCCATTTAAAACATAGGGCTGTCCATACTTGTCATATAGGTCAGCAGGGTGAAAAATTGTATTTCTGTTTTGGGTGGTATCTACATAGGTCTGAATTTTCAATACTTTTGTGTAGGTGCACTGACACTGATCTTCACTACCCAAAGGTAGATGCTTGGCACTTCTCAAAGGTGATGTATTTCTGCTTAGCATTTTTGGCATCTGGAAATGGACCCCTCAGATAGTCATGATACTAAAATCCCTTTTGTTTGTAAATGTGGTGAAAATAAAATAATTTTAATTTTCTAGATCAGCCACTTACAAAAAAAAAAAGATAGAAATATTTATATTTGTCAAAATTGAAGTTTTTGGTTTTGATTTCATCCCCAATGTATATTATGTTTTATAAATTAAAAATTAAAATAAGATTGGTTGTTGTACAGAACCAATGGTTAACATTAATAAAGTGATAGTGTGGAGGGAAGGAAAAAGAAAAATAAGCAAATTAGAGGTAAAGGGCGCATTACTCCATCACTACTCAGATAATTAGAGAGAAAAAATTAATAGTTGCCATAAAGTATTTTGAATATGAGAGTCTCTTATTAGGTTCTTTGAGAGTGTAATTAATCACTTGCAGCCACGTGTGTTCTTTGCGTAGTGCTGTACAGTACTGGCATTTCATTATAAACCAGTTCAGTAATAACGGGTCACTCAGACTGTCATTTTCTCTGGAGAAGGTTGGGAAGCTGAACGTGTCCTGCTTCATCTCTTGTCTGCTGTGTCAGCACGCTGAGTCAGGTAGGAAAGGAGTGGTACAAGCTGAGCATCCAGGTGTTTGGGAAACCCCCTTGGTCTGGGTTCAAATGCTGTTGTGAGATCCAGGAACAGCGGGGTGGATGAAGGGCAGTGGGCCAGCAAACATGGAATGTGGTGACAGATGGGCAGTTGCCAGGGAGCCCTTTGGCCAGGCTGGTCCAGGCTCCTCCCCCTGCCTGTCAGGACCTTGACCTTGGGCAGCGCAGGGGACAGTATCGCTGGCAGGTGCCACTGCCACTGGAGCATCTGCCCGTGGCTGGTGTGGGAATGTTCTCATGCAAACTGATGCCAGTCTAATGCTCATGGGAAAGTGCATGACCTCTTTGTGTTTTTCACCTCATAGTGGATGCCCCACTGACCCTGCAGTCAAGTGGAGGTGGAAGTGCTACCACTGGAGCTGTTTGGGGATGTTTATTTGATCTTACTGTATAACTAGGTGCCAAATTAGATGAGTTCTTTAGGCCAGAACACTGTTAGGCCAGTGAATTTACATACTGTGAGCACTGGCTGGACCACAAAATTATCACAGTCTTGCCCTTCATAGACTTCTAATAAACAGATTGCAGGCCACAGTCACATTCCTACCAAAAGGCAGTCCCACAGTTATGTAGAAATATTTAATTAATAATATCAAATAACTGCAATTAATATATTGCCCTAATGACAGAGTTTTTTGGATGTAACATTTTTTTTAGCCACAGTCATGGGTTAGATACTCATGGCTCCTGTGCTGCCCCAATGCCCTGGCTAGTTTGCACTGACCATGAAGTTAAGAGAAAGGTAGATGAGGTATTGGAGATGCTCTGATTGTTGCTTAGTTTTGTTAATCTCTCAAGGAACGGGATAAACTTTGGGAGCCAGATTTCACCTAATATGTTCCATGTACTCCTGAGAGACAGGATGAAATGTAAGCAAGGGTAAGCAGGTGCCCTTGATGCCCGCTGGCATTTGGCAACTGAGAAACATTTTGACAAGGCACAGTTCTCAGGAGACCCAGGTATTGCTGGTTTCCTGAGTGAGCCCAACAGAAGGTCAGGAGCTGCTTCACAAGATCATCATTGCATCCCCACAGGGTGTAAGGTGGCCTCTCATGAAGTATACAGTAAATGAAAGACATTTTCCCATGCAGCTGAAGGAACCTGAAGCCCTGTCCCGCACCATCTTATACTTGTAATTTACCTTCCTTTTGGAATACCTCTCACTGGTGTTACAAGAAAACACATTAGTTCCCTGGAGTCGTGCTGGGGTTAAATGAAGAACAACATTGTCATGTAGTTGCATCCTATTATTTGATATTTTATTTTGAGAAGAATCTTCTGCGATTAGCTTGTTGTTGAAGTCTATACAGTATAAACAAGTGAAGCAGAGCGGTTTTGATAGGAAGGGGACCTGTCAGTAGCTGATCAAGGATTTTTTTTTAATCTTAAATATGATTTAATGCTCTGTGAAAAGAATTAAGAATCCCATTTTACACTGAAGCATGCTGTTAATGTGCATATAAAAACCTCAGCAATTTTATTGACAGTTATAAATTCACAGCTGCTGTTGGTGAATTTTTTAAGACTGCTTCTCTTTCCCCAGTTCTTTGCAGACCATTGTCATAGTTTGTTATTAGCTAAGGCAGATCCTTATTTAGCAGAAATGCATAGGACTTCAATTTCACTGTATGCACCAGGAAAAAAAGAAAATCAATGTGAAGCCTAGACTCAGTCTGCTGATGCCAGAGATGACTATCTGTAGAATAGAGAAAGAAAACCAGGCTCAGGTTATTTTTTTCTTACAGTTTGGATGTTAAAAGTTACAGAAAGAGGTTATTGCTGGTGAGAGTTGTTATGGCTATTATCTTCCATTCACATTTGGGGTTAATCCTAGAGGCTGTCAGTGTATGTATCAAATATTTTAAGTACTTAGTATTAATTTCTAGCTAAGTTAGTAGATGGAAGGATGAGTATTAAGAAACAACATGTGCATTTGCAGTTTCACATTTGCATTGCATATCCATTGTGTATGTGTGCAGATGATTGCCACGTACCCAGAGATACATGTGTATGTATACAAACGTACGTATGTATGTATAACTTTATCTGACCTTCTAGTCTATTTATGTATCAGAATGTGGGTCTGAATGACTCTTTAAATTGTGAATGAATATTCACAATTCTTGTGAGATCTAATCAAGAACATAAAGAGGTGAAGATAATTTTTATTTTCAAACAAGAAGTTTGAAAAAAACCCAATGCTCAGCTTGCAGAGCTGGCATCTGTTAAAGTGTCCCAGGTTGAGTCTCTGTGTGGTTCACTAAAAACACAACTACAGCTATGGCAGCAGTGACCTAAAGCTGGTAAGAGTGCTATCTGGCCAGAGAAACCCAGTGAAAAAGACAATGGAGATACAAAGTGAAACTTTGTGTGATGCTATTAATTTTTGGACTAGGTGCAGCTTCTGTTAAATTTGCTGTACTCTGGGAGGTGTCCTTATAAATTATGTTATTTAGGCTGGTTAAATACAAGGAATAGATTTTGTGAATTTTTTAAAAACTTGGAAGGTGTTGTTTCTTGGGATTCAAAATAGACTTGTGTTCTTTTTGTATAACACTTTCCATGATGTGTTATACTATTATTCCATTTTTACAGAAATGTCTTTGAAATAATGTCTCAGGTGTGCATGTTGGCCAAAATCGATTGCTTCTTAGTAAGAAATCATGCTTGATGGTGAATGAGAATCTTCACTAAAACATGAAGGAAAGATATGGAACTTTGGAGAAAATGGAAAGGTATGATTGTGTCAATTCTGCTTTTTTATATTTTTTTTCCCAACCTCTCTGAAGCTGCTATTCTGGCCTAGGGAAATGGCACTGACTGGTCTTTCCATGATAGTATGGAGATGTTCTTTATGAGTCTGCCTCAAGAAGAAGCTGGAGCTTCCCAATTATTTCTACCAACTGTTATGTTTAACAGAATCTCATTAGACTTTTCTAATGTTATTTCCAACAGTTATATTTGGTGCTGTGTTTGTGGGAGTAGGGCCTACAAGTCTCATATACTAACTTTTCTGAATAATTTTATTTATAATTGCTACTTTTGAATTCTGAAGCATTACCTACAGCTGCTAGTGGAGTCTGTAAAGTAATTGAATTCAATAACTGATTCCAGGGGAATTTTGAGCTATTCCTTGCCCAAAGTCATTCTATGGTTAAAAAAAGGTCTTGGTTTTTCAGAGATGTGAATTCAGCATACTTGAGCAGTAAATTTGCCTGAATTTCCAAATATGCATAAATACGCATAACTTGTCTTGGGAACCCATTTCGGACTTGGAGCTCTAGAGATGCTGGTTCTGGACTCTGTCCTGACGATCTTGCCAGCAGACCCCAATTCCTCAATCTGAACTCTTTCAAGTGTCCCAGGATGCCTGTAAAATATATGTATATTGTTGTTTGCTTCCTACGTAAAATTATCCCCTCAAGATGCTGTATTTTGCAATAGTGCTTCAGATTTAAAGCTGTCAATGATATTACATACTTCAGATAACTCCAGTGTGAGATTTTTAAAAAAACTATTCCCCACTTTAACTTCCTTCATTACTTCTGCTTCTTTTGAAAAAGGAAAGATTTGATTTTTTTGGAAGCAATTGATTCTTAAACTTCTTTTAGGAAGATTATTTTCCTTTTCTTTTTTTTTTTTTTTTTCATAGTTCTTTTGTCTAAGGGCTATCTTAGAGGTGCTAAGACATTTTCTCATTCTTTCAAAAATATAGTGCCTGTATAAAATGAACCCCTTGAGAAGCCAGATTGTATTATTTAATTATTAAATATAGAGGATATGTGCGGTGGAGAAAAGAAATGCAAAGAGCTGTATTGGAAGCTATGTAGGGTACTTTTCTGTACCTGATAGTCTATGGTCCTTTCCCAAAGATGATTGTTAAATTCTAAGTGAGTTACACTTAATTTAAATATAGTGAATGAAATTTAAATAGCAAACATTTTTTTCTCATTTTAATGGTGATTCAGCTTTTGAATTGGAGGAGTTGCTTCTTTTTTGGTGAACTAATTAGATCTAATCATACTTTCTGTCTCCATTATCTTTAATCAGGTTCCTCTGATCAGATAGCACTCTTAATTCAGTCCTTTAACTTTCAAACCATAATTGTGTTTATGTATTGTAGGCATTTATGGTAATGCTTGGGCTTGCTTGTTTGCATGAGCCTCAGCATTTGCTCATAACCCTTCACATTGATTTTGATTCCCATGATGATGGTAAGATAGTGGGGAAAATCACCCCAGTAACATGTACAGCAGTTTTATACTACTGCACGTGAGAGAAACATACCATGTTCTTCACAAGCTGCTTTTGGGGATTTGATCTCTAGGAAAAACTTTGTTGTGCGTCTGTTTCCATTCTCTATTTCAGAGCTGACAATTTGGGTTGGAATTGACAAGATTTCAATCCCACCTCCCTACCTATTCGGTAGAAACAACTCCATCCTTGCAGGATGAGTTACAAGCACATCAGCATCATCTAGGAAATGAATGAAGCCTTGGTCTAATCTGTTCCCTCTGTGCTCTCAACAAATCTCCCATCTCTAGTTTAATGAACAAAGAAATGGGTATTTTGAGCAACATTAATGTGTTTCTGTCCCATGCCCAGGCTATGAGGGCTCTCCGGAGCCCTGGGGGGTGAGCCCCCATTTTCCTCTGCTCCCCCCAGCAACATTTTTTCCCAGAGCATTTAAGTTTCTCTTCCTGAGGGGGTCTCCATTGGCACAAGTACCAAAGAACCAGCACTTTCTCCACGATGCATCTGAACACAAGCCTTGGAGGTCTTGAAAATACCGAAAACCTTTCTGGGTATTTTATAGTAGTGTGATTCATGCTCAGCACCTGATGCCCCTGAAGCCTTGTCTTTTGACATGCTCAATTACTTATATAGAGCCATTTCTATTAATACTGTAAATGAACGATTTTTAAAAGACAGCCATCAAATGGGATCATTGCTGTAAGGCTCAATGATTTCAAAGGACAGTCTTTCAAGAGGCTAAAGAACATAAACTTCTTTCTGTTTTGTTTTTCCTTCATTCACATTGTTATCTGCCTTTAGTGTTCCCAAAGCTTTTAAACCCAGTGAATCAGCAGCTCATGTTTTTTAATTCTTTTTTTCAGAAACTCTGGTTGTTACCACAGGGAGTGGATTTGGGATGAACTGATTTATAAAGTGAGTTTTAGAACTCAATCAACTGCTATTGTAACATATTTTGAAATGATACACCTTGAAACTTCTTTACCATCAAAAGAACATTTCCTTTCATAGCGCCTTGTTGTCTCCAAAAAAACCAAAGGCTAACTCTGGGCAATATTTCAAGTATCTTGATAGTCAAACCATTTTCCATTAATAATTTTAGCTACATGGTAGCAGTTGAATTTAAATGAAACATTATGCTTACATTCTACCAAAAAAAAGATTATATGATGTGCTTTGTGAAGTCAGATGTTTATTTTGATCTTAAGGCAGGAGTCATTTTGTGCCTATTAGTGTTTGTTTGGGTTAGATCAAGGACTAAGAGTTCAAAATGACAAAAAATATTGAAAGTGGGTAAAGCATAAAAATTTGTGTATGGCATAAGTAAGATACATACCTGTCATCTGGTGCAGCGAGATTTTCTTTGCTGCTCTAAGACACTTTTTCCTTTCACTGATTAAGGATCAGAGCAAAGCATTTACATCGAAGCTTATTATTCAAACTGGTTTATTGATGGCAACACACTTGCTGAATTTGCAAGCGAGCACCTTTGCCCAGTTACAGCAGTACTGCTGGAAAGAATCCAGGACATCCTCAGCCTTTCAGCTTTCCTATTCAGGGTGGATTTTTGTTGTTGCTGTTGTTGGTTTTCTTCATTTCCTCTACTACAATGATTTCTAAATAAGTGCTGTTTGATTCTGCATTTGTTATTTCCCACTTCAAAATTAGGGTGTTTGTGGATCCACTAAACAAATATAAGCTTTTTTCCTGGACAACTTCAATTAGGATTTCCTCCCTTTGTCTAATATAGTACCTGACAGCAAGCTTGCTGCCCACTTTGGGTGACCCTAAGAACCAGCCCTGATAGCCTGTGTGATGCTTGATGTCCGAGGTACCAAAAGCTGCATCTTTAAACAACACCTTACTCTTATTTGCAAACCCTACCAGGTTGTTAACCAGGAGCAGGCTAATGAGGCAGCAGTGACTCCTGCCTCCAGAGAAACATGTGAGGAGATGTACAGAGGCAAAAGGGCAAGGCTGGGGAGTAGGCACCAGCAGCGAGGGGCTAGTTGCCAGCAGCTCAGCAGTGCCAGGGTGAGTGCTCATTCTCCAGCTTCCTCCACCCTCTGAGTGGAGGTCATTCGATAAAAGCCTACTGATACAGTCCATCCTGTTATTTTTATTTTGATAGCCTCCTAAGATTCTCAGCAATGCTTTTAGAAGGAGGAACTTCCATTATATGTAACATTATACTTCTGCTTTTCTAAAAAAATGGCAAGGCTCGATTAGTAGTAAAGCAGAATTTGGTGTTTTATTTCTTATGCAGACATGATGTAGATATTTTTAGGTTAATATATGAAATTTTATAATCCTTTTTTTTTTTCTCAAGCACATTTCCTGTTGTCTTTATTTCACGGTCTAATAGGAACACTCTACTGTGTCTAGATTTAGATATAATTTATTGTGGTTTTGAGCAAGAAATGTTTGGTTTGTGACAAAGCAATGTGATGTATGTTAAGAAAGTATTTTCAGGTTAGACTCTCTTTTGGGGGAGAAATTCCAGCATCACATTTGGCCTTCTAAAATCTTTACCAGACAGCTTAACTAGTTCTCATATATTTGTGTGAGTTAGTATTACTTCAGGTACTATTTGACAATTTTAGTCTGAGTAAGAGACACTTGCTGAATTTCTGTACCATGTTAAAAATGTGGTATAGTCAGATTTTGTACTGGGACAAAAGAATGCACCTTTGATTTTTTTTATTTTTTTAAAATTTTTTAGATATTGTTTTTCTTGCATGCTAGCTCCAAGCCAGGCATGCTTTCATTAAACTCTTTATATTTGTACATTTTAATTTAAGTCAGGGAAGAAAACCCTGGCAAAACATGAAAAGCTGTTTTAATCTATTTGTTGTTGTGTGTGTTTTGTTGTTTAATTCATTATTTGAACCCATTAAATAAATGACCAAGTGGTTCCAGCTCTCAGTTTATGAGCTAGATGATGGATGCAGCAGTATTATAGCCATTATTCTGAAATAATGTTATTTTTTACAAGTTAAAAACCGGTGCTTTCTAACTGAAAAATGGTTGTTGTACATCATGAAAGTGTTAATGGAGCTGGAGGGAAGGGGAAGGTCTACAGAAATTGAGGAGGCCCTTTGAGGCTTTCTGTTTAACTTGTGCATCAATGATTTGTATGAGGGAGTAGAGTGCTTCCTCAGCAAGTTTGCTGATGATACAAAACTGGAAGGAGTGGCCAATACCTCAGAGGGTTGTGTAGCCCCTTCAGAAGGACCTCGATAGGTCGGAGAGATGGGCAGAAAGAAACCATCTGAAGCTCAACAAGGGCAAATGCAGGGTCCTGCACCCGGGTAGGGAAACAACCTCATGCACCAGTACAGGCTGGGGACTGACCTGCTGGAAAGCAGCACTGCGGAGGGGAACCTGGGGGTCCTGGTGGACAACAAACTGTCCATGAGCCAGCAGCGCACCCTTGTGGCCAAGAAGGCAAATGGAATCCTGGGATGTATTAGAGCATTGTGAGCAGGTTGAGGGAGGTGACTCTGCCCCTCTACTCAGCCCTGGTGAGGCCACATTTGGAGTAATGTGTGCAGTTCTGGGCTCCACAGTACAAGAGAGATGTGGAGCTCCTGGAGAAGGTCCAACAGAGAGCCACTAAGTTGGTCAAAGGTCTGGAGAATCTCTCCTATGAAGAAAGGCTGAGGGAGCTGGGTATGTTCAGCCTCAGGAAGAGGCGACTGAGGGGGGACCTCATTAATGTGTATAAATGCCTAAGGGGTGGGTGCCAAGAGGATGGAGCCAGGCTCTTTTCTGTGGTGCCAACCAATAGAACAAGAGACAATGGACAGAAACTGGTGCAGTGTTCCACCTGAACATGAGGGAGAACTTCTTTACTGTGTGAGTTCCCGCACACTGGAACAGGGTGCCCAGAGAGGTTGTGGAGTCTCCCTCACTGGAGATACTCAAGAACTGTCTGGATGCAATCCTGTGCCATGTGCTCTAGGATGACCCTGCTTGGGCAGGGAGGTTGGACCAGATGACCCACTGCGGTCCCTTCCAACCTTACCCATTCTGTGATTCTGTCATTGAACTGAGCCCAGTGACAAACCCATGTTCACTCTTCCTGGTGATCACTGAGTCCACCTGGATAGCTAAGGAAGCTTCTGGTCTTGTGTGGAAGGCATGTGCACTTGGCTGAAGCCAAGCTTCTATGCAGGGGAGAATTTTGTGATGTGTGTCTACTTTTACTTCTGTTAAAAATCACAGTCTTCCTTTAACCTTATCATAAGAATGAACAAATCTGATTCACTTCACCCTTAAATTAATCTAGTTTTCCTCATGTGTTCAATGTGCAAATTGCCATGAATACAAGGCTAAGCAAGGAATGCATTTATCAAAGACTTCAAGAAATATAGCATACTGTGTAAGCAATTGTTTGCTGCCAGTATATCAAGCCACAATAATGGAGACTGTGTATAAGGGTCTACAATAATGTTAACAAAATGGAAGACAATTACAACCCAGTTTACCTTCTAGAACTAAAAATTCATGACTGGTCCTACAGGAAACTGGATTACAATTTATACCTACATGATTTAAATACTCAGTGTGGTTGGTGTCCAGTACTTTATGCATTTTTTTAAATGTGTTTTGTTAAGGAAAAACGTAATGTGAGAATTTTATTATGATGGAAGACTGTAAGTTGAACCAGATGACACTAATTAGTCTGGTTTCATCGTACACAGCAAAGTTGTAAAAACCCAAACTGCCCAAAGAATACACTATGTCTTGCCTGGCTACTGAAATCAACAAAAATAACTATTATTATGTTAGCTTAAATTGTGTATTGTTTTTTTCCAGAACACTATAACCGCCCACCCTTGCTTTAGAGAAGGAAGTAGAATGGATGGGTATTTGATCAGAAAAGCAGCATTCGGTTCAGACGATTTCTCACAGTGATCCCTTTGCTTACAGCTTCTTAGAGCTACACAAAATCACTGAGAAAATAGCATCAAGGGGGCTGTGATGGTAACAGATTTTTGACAGCGAAGCTTCAAACAAAGAGAAGGGGAGCAAGCAGGAAGAGCTGTAATAACAGGAGAAGATTTGCTTTGTTAACCTTACATGGACAACAGATAGATAGCTGGAGCTGGGTGCTCCTGCACCTCAATGTCTTTGCAGTCACAGCTGCTGCCTTGAGTGCTAAACTGAAAATACAGGTGGCTTCTCTTTGCTTGCTCGGGCAGCTAAAGGGTACTCCTGACTGTGAAGATGGGATGTTGGCTGCTGGCTGTTTGCTGGCAGTCCGTGATGGGCTGTTTTCATACTCACAGCCTTGTGATGCTGCTGGCAGTGTCACAGCATTTCCTTTTTATTTTAGGATGCTGAAAGGACTTTGTGGATTTGCTAGTTAGATTGATATTCTTAAATTGAAACCATGTATAGTAAACAGGACAATATTTGAGTTTGGCTAACTTCTATTTTGCTTTATGTGTTTCTAATTCAACACAGGCAAACTGCATGCATCTAAAAGTTTGATTCCCTATGAACCAAAAATGCAAAAGAAACCAGCTTCTTTTGCATATCTCTTATGTTTCAAATACCAGTATTTTCAAACACCAACCACTTATGATAAGCCTCTGAAAATAGATGTTTATAATGGAAGCCACATTTTTAAGTAAGAAGCAGATCTGAGGTCTCTGTTACAGACTCTGCAAAATATCAGTGACTACTTTAGCTTTACACCAGTATAAGGGGGGCAAGACATTGGCCTTAAAAAAGACCAGCTTGATATCTCATGAAAAATATTGAGATACCTTAGAGTCAACTGTTTCTTTTGGATAAATACATACATGTTCTTTTGTAAGGTCAAATTCTATCTTCAGATTTTTCCATCCCACCAAACCCAAACCGATATTGACAATATTGTTTCCAAACATAGCAAAATGAAGCTTCCCTTTAAAGTGCCCTTTCTTTACAACCCATAACATAAATGAGTTTACTTTTATTCTCAGTTATACCTGTGTAGTCTCACAGGCAACACTACAAAAATGTATACCATTGGGTTGTTGGTTTTTTTTTTGGAAAGCCTTTTTTGATTGAGCAGTTCTGGGCTTTCCACCCAAAATTAAAAAGTCTTCCTTTACTCTCACAAAAATCTCTCATTTGGTGACAGTCTGCTAATGTTCTCAAGTGTATGAGGAGAAGGACATACGTTTAAATAGCATACTATATAAACTGCATATTTGTGGTCTCTTCAATTAACACCTTTAGCTTGGAGGTTGTAGATTGCTCCTTTCCATTGACTCTGGTTATGGGAAAAGGCTGCAGATGTCATGCTGAGCAGGAGCTGATATTCACCTTGTTGTAGAAATATGTACAGATTTACCTGACATTTATACAGAGGAAGTAGTCGAACCTTTGCAATGAACTTTTGTGTCCAGGGGCTGTTTCACTCTCCATGGGTCAATGGAGTGATTGGCAGCAGATGACTCCGTCCTTCACAATGCTGGTCAGGACCAAGTCATCCATTCCCTTTGGAGTGATTCTTTCTCTCAGGATGACATCTTACCTACTACCCTCTCTCTGTATATATCATACAGATCTCACCATGACTGAGAAGCACCTGCCTCTGCATTGACTGTTTTTTTAGGACATTAAAATTCTTTATAAAGTTGAAATGCTGGAAGCTGGTGAGCTTGATCAATGGCAATAGCCACAGAGCCATCTTGAGCTGATGGAAACAAGTCCTCCTGAAATTAAAAAATAGATCCTGGTGCCCTTCTTTTCTTCCATCAGTATAAATGTAACCTCATGAGTATTTTTGTTGATGTCTTGCTGTGCATTTACCTTGGCAGTCCAAACATGATGGGGCTGTAACCCAATTTAAGGGTGTTAGCTGCAAGACCTCAAGGGACATACCTGATCCTCTTAGATTTCTAGAATTGTTAGAAAAAACTCCTTCTGGGTAAATGTGTCTGTCTTAGGCATTACAGAGCAAGTGTCGCTGAACTCCACTGTGGATTCTGCCAGCAGCTCTGCAGCAGGACACCACACACAACCACAGGGATCCTTGTCACAGCCACAGTAGTGATCCTTGTCACAGCCAAAGCTGCTGTCGCAGTGCTGCAAAATAACCATGGCAGCTGCAGCCTCTGCTAGCTCCACCTGGGCCAAGTCCACACGCGGACAGTGAGAGCAAGCTCTGTGTCCTCCTGCTGACCCAGCAGCAGCGTGTGGTCTACAGTCATCAACACAGCCCTGAAGAGGATGTGCTCACCAGAAAGCACTAGAGCTGACCAGTTGTCACCTGCTACATCACCACGTTGGTTTGAACGTGACACTGGGCACCGAGATCCAGATCAGCCCCCTGGCAGGGGAGAAAAGCCTTTCCTCAGGGCAGCTCTGCCCCCATGGGCACTGCTGGGTCTGACCTGTGAGGAAAGGTTAAAAGACCTAAAGATGCAGAGCTTGTTTCAGTGGTTACTTAGGGGGCACGATAGCAGCATAATGGATTTAAAGCATGGAAAAGATTTTCCCTGCTCTCCTGCCCCAGGATGTATAGACTACTTGAAATCTGAAACTTGCCTTAGCCTACCTGCAGTGTTACTGAAGCACCTCTGTGCTTCTTCATGATACTTCTGCAACTTGTTTCGCTTCCTACCTTCCCAACCTCCTTCTGGCTCTGGTAAGGTAAAGGGATATTAAGGGACAGCGATTAAACTTCCTAATATTATGCAGGTTTACTCTTTTGGATTCTGAATTCAGGCCTCGAGTTTTTCCAGTCTTGAGAAACTGAAGATGACAAAATACAGTAAAGCACATTTATGAATGCACATGGCTGACACTGCATGCCCTTTACAATTTGCATCTTTCCTGCTGGCAGAGGACTGATTATAAAGACTATTAAAAGGCACTTCAAAGTATATTAAAATCTTATGACTTTATGTCATGCATCACTGTTCCTAGACAAAGTTGTAAAAAGTATTACTAAGTACAAAACGATTTCTATTTCTAATGTCATTCTCTTTACTGACTGTAGTGTCCTATAAGACAAGTTTTATTAACCTCAAAAGTAAATGTCCTTAACGTGTGCCTGCACTGGGGAAGTTTATAGGAGTTTTACAGCTAAGTGTCTTTGCCTGGTGGTGTCCTGCTTTTATCTGTGCTTCCTTCAGTATTGTGATGCAGTGCTGCAAATGGGAATAGCAAAAAGTGTCTCGAATATTGCCAGCTGTTGCTGCTCAGCTGTGCTGCATTAGCCATCTTCATGATAGCGGTTGCTCAAGTTGCTTCTTTATACAGCTGGAAAAGATCTTTCTGTTTGATTCTGAGGTAGTATTTCTGTATCTCTTTATCAAGAGAGATTCAAAGTATATCTATTTCCCCCTGGGAAATACATGTCTTTTTTTTAAAAAAAAAATAATATATAGAATACTATCAACAGGTATAGTTATATTGCTGTATTATGATAGGGAAGTGAATCTGGGGGTTTTTTTCCCCTGTATGTGCTGAAGTTTTATTTATAGGGAGTTCTGATTCCTCTTCCAAAGGATATTTTCAGTTTGAACCTCCTCTTTTTCCTTATGTGAGGACTACTGCAGCCACTATGGCTGCGTAAGTGTATGTTCGAGCTGCTCTGAATTAGTCCTATGTTCCCTGGCAACAACTTCCCTTTCCTTTCCTTATCTTTCTGAGGTGCTATGAGGGTTTGTTCCGAGGCACTATTAGTAGAATAGACATAATGATTGCATCAGTTAATTAGAGGCATATGATGTATTTGCTGGACATCAGTTACTGCTCAGTAATGAAAATAGTTCAAGGGAATACTTCATTAATCTGCAAAAGAAAAGTATTACAGTTGACCAAGAAGCTAGAAACCTGGCATTTTTCTTAGAATCACACAGGCAAGCTTCCCACATCCTCATCACAGTGTGAAAGGTCCCTAGTGGAAAGGTAGCTTGTCTCTAGTTTAGGGTTACCCACGTGTTGGGTGTAGTTTTCACAACTTCCAAGGTATAGTCGTCATCTGGATTCTCTGTGGCAATTAAATTGTCCCAGAATCAAACTGGGAATCTCTTTGCTCATGCTACGTTTGTCTTGCTTTGCCAGAGACATGAACTGGTGGCTGCTGCTATGTATAATACTTAAGAATAATATCGTACTTAGGCATAGTAATTGGATCTGTGTGTCAGTGTGGGAAGTTCAGTATATTGTGATTTCAAACTTCTTCACAGGTATACTAGGATTTTTTTCAATTATTACTTTCTTTTTTTTTTCCTGTGGATCTAAATTAATTACCAAATTAAATTTCTTTTTTCATTATTTTAAATTTGATGATGTTACTTTCTTTTCTTGCATCTCTTTGGCTCTTGCCAGAACCATTTTCAAATCACAACATAATTTAGTTGAGAAAATCAGCTCAGCTGGACTATGAAAGTTTTATTAAAAGGGCTGCTGTCTTCATGCAGTGAATATTTAATAATTGCCTTTATTTTCTGATCTAATTTTCAATTCAGTGTATTTTATAGGTTTTAATTATATAAAAAATGAGAGAGGTATGCTCTTTTCTTCTTTCTCTTTAGTTTTCCAAAGATAGTCTCATTTGAATTTGCCACTGAAAACTATCTTTTACAATTTTCAAATTGGTATTAGAGTCCTCCATAGTCTCAGAATTTATATTAAGTTCAGCATTTCTAGATCTAGAAAAACACTGGCTCAAACTTTGATGCTGTTAAATTCAGTAGATATTTTGCCATTGACTTCAATAATGCTAGGATTTACAAATTTATTTTTGAGTAGGTTAATAAGTTCATAATAATGCAGGATTTTTATTGAAAATTAAGTAAGGTTTAGGGATTTTCATTAGTACCTACTTGTGATTACTCAAAGCAGACTTTTTTAGCCATAGTTAATTTATGGATTATTAGCAGATAAAATGACTTGATTTAACAACTTAAGAATTTCAAGTGCTGTTAAACATGATGTAGTTTTAAAATGTATTTTTAATATCTGTCATCTCCTACAAGTAGTTAGTATAATGTATATACAACATTAGTAAAAAAAGGATACTTCAGGATTTTTCTGTTAAATATTTTAAGAGCTGTCTTTTCTCTTTTTCACCTGAGGATCAGATTTTAGTTCCAATTAGGATTTTACTGAGAACTCAGTTATTAAACAAATAATATAGGTGGGGTTTTTTTTTAATTTCAGAAGTTAGAAGGTAAAGCTCGGTTCCTCCAGATGGTAAGATGTCTAAAGTCAAACAACCTTTTGTTCTGCAGCATGCTAGATCTTAACAGCATTGGCATTCCCAGTGGCCTTTTGTTTATCCATGACCTAGCAAACTGTACAAATAACTAATCAATACACTGAGCTACAAATGGTAATTAAATGACCAGATCCTAAAATATTTACTATTTCATTCCTACTATTGAGATTACCCTAACTGAGTGACTCCAAAAAATTAGCAAACCTGCGTTCATCAGAAAGAGTTTTCAAGGACTTAAGGGATGATGTTCTTAAACTGCTGAACTGATTCCCACTTGCAGGCATGGTTGCTTATTTATATCTGGGGACAACATCACACCTGTTGCTGAGAGGAATTTCACAGTTTCTGCTCCTTGGTGGTTCATTCTGCTTGGCATAAAAGCAGTGCTTTGTTGCTGCTTTTTCTGAAGCATTTGCATGAAGAAAATTTTAGGACACAGATGAAGAAGGAAGGTATATATTATTCACCAATGTCAATGTATATGGATTATTTTATCTGCCTCCATCTAAGTCTCATTCATCACAGAAATGCTCTGTCTGTGCTTGTTCTATAGAGTTAGCCAAGTTGAAAACTCACTGGAAATACTGGGTTTGCATTTTCAGGTGTCTCTTTGAGATGAAAACTGGCAAGTTTTAAGATTTGACCCTATATGTTTTAAGCAACTGCCAATTGGAAATTACCAGTAGCTGAAAAAAATTTGCAACCCTTTAATTTGTGAGTAATCTGCACCCACAGAAGTGTCCTCATCAACTTCAGAGAGGTGAGGGTCACAGGGTTATTCTATATTTGTTAGAAGACCTTGTGTATGAGCTCAGGCTGTTTGCTGGAGTCTGTGCAGTGCAGGTAAGAGATTAGGAATGTGAAGATGACTGTAATCCTTCAGCCTTACCCTGTTCAAGGTCATGTTTTACATTGGCTCAGTGAGGACCAAGAGATTAATAAGGATTCCAGATTTAATGTTGGGTTGTTTGTGGTTTTTTCCTATTCAGGTGCTCATTCTGCAAGTTCTGAGTTTTGCTATTGAAGCTCCTGAGGAAGCAAAGCTTTACTTATGCAGCAGTGGTTGCATTGTGTACTGAGACATCCTTTTCATTAAAGCAGTAACAAAAGGTTACCTGCCTTCATTGGTTTGTCAGGTCCAGGACTTGTACAGTGAGTACTAGATGGCTACTAAATACTTATAAACCAGGATATGTAGGGAGTGGAATGGATTTTAAAGATGCTGAACGAAGTTGCACATAACATAGCACAAATGCATAGCTACCTTCACAGCAACATCAAAATAAAAGCCAAGGTTTTCTAGGAAACCAGGAGGCTGTTTATTTATTTGCTTCTGTTATGGGCATTTATGGTTATATCTCTGGGCCACTGGTAGCTCTGGCAAGTTCTTAGTATTATGGAACTGAATCAATAATGGCTTATTTTCCCCTTATAATTAATTCAAATTCAGAAAGCAGAGTATTTTTTTTTTTTATTTCCATGCATCAGTTTGTTTTTTAATTTGACACTTAACAGAATTAGAATTGATCCTGCTGGGAAAAGATGCTGGTAGTAGCAACCAATGGTAGTACTGAAAAACAGAAGTTGTCAATATTGCTTGTAACTCTTAACCAGGTCTAATTGGAAAATGGAACATCCTCTTCTTGAAAAGTTTGTCATTGGTATTCTTTATCCATGTTGAATCTGAAATGTTACAGGAAAGACATTCTAAAATTTTTAAACTCAAGAACCTTTATGAAAATGTCACTCACAAAGTCTCTGCATGTTAAACCTTGTAACAAAAATTATTCCATTGAACATTTTCCTATTTAGTTTCTCTGTTATCATAATGCAAGCTGTATTGTGTGTTTCATTTTGTGTAGAGAAATATTATATATGCCAGAATGTGCTTTGCTGCTATTGCTGTGAAAAGCATTGAATTTATACATACATTTCAGAGAATCATAGAGTACTTCAGGACTGAAGGAGACCTCTGGATCAGAGCAGTAGATCTGTGGATTAGAGGTCATCTGGTCCTATCCCTTCGCCAAACAGAGCCAGGGAGATGAGGTTTCCCAGGGACTTACCCAGGTGTGATATCTTCAGTGATGGAGATGCCATATTTGTGTTAATTATGTTTTGGAGAGATCATCCAGCTTTTTTTGTTTGAACCCATTAATGTGCTGAGGCAGTCAGGTTTCCTTCAATAACATCGTTGAAGAATGATTTGATGATTCTAACACCTTTGTCTAAAAAACCCAAACCAAACCTCCAGAATGATTGTTCAAAATGTTGCATGAATCTGTGTAATTACACAGCCTGTAGTGCACTGCTTTCCCTGTCACACCCTGAGTGAATAGGCTGTGAGCAACTGAGTGACACACCGGCTGAAGGAAAGAAATGCTTTCCCTTCTGCTTTCACCCTGGTTGAGAGGAAGAAGAAAATAGTTCAGTCACTTCTGGTGTGGTTTCTTAGTTCTTGTTAACTTCTGCTGTGGTCTGATGGAAGCAGATTGGTTTCTATCACACAGCTGCCCTTAAACCCTTACTCTCAAGAAAGTTTTCTCCCAGACATTTTTCTCATGCAGAAACCCAGGAGAAGAATTGGGGCATCCTTTCTAAGACTCTGAAGTGAACATGTGTGTGCAGCCTTGAGTGCATAAAGTCCCAAAGAATTGAGACAGTAACTTTACAGTCCAAGTAATTTAATTTTATCTGCTCAGGATTGTGAATATTCCAGTTCATGATTTGACTATGTGGAAAGCAACATTCCCAACTCTTTGGCTATAGCCTGAACTTTTGGAGCTGGACAGTGGTCTTGTCACATGTGAGCTTTTCTTTTTTCTTTGTTAATGGACTTTAGTGTGATGTTTTGCCTGACCCTGTGAGTTAACACGGAATACTCTCCTCTCCCTGTTGCTGGTATGTAGCTGTGGAGCCATGGCTTTATGCTACCTTCACATTTAAGGGACTAACAAAGTGGAGCACTGCTTACTCTTTTTCTGACATGAAGGGAGAGCTTAAAATGAGCAGAAATCATAACTGAACTTGTACTAGTATCTATACTTGCGTGTATCTACATGCATTTTTCATCACCTGGAAAAAATTGTCTTCACAAACTAACTTTTTAATGAAAAAGCTTCTAGTGTTGCTAGCAGCAATGAGTAAGTGTCTAACTACCTATAGGACTTGTTAGTTCATTAAAAAGCTAGCCTTCCTAATTACATTTGCATGTCTTTCCATAATTTGTACAGACCTCAATAATTAAATAGGTGATAATCCCTCAGCAGAATTGCAAAAGACCTTGATTCTTAAACCTTCAATCCCTCTGGCAGTATTTACAGTTATATAATAGTGTGTTGCCTTTCTTGATTTCTAACAGAGCATTAGATGTTGTTCATATTATCTTCACAAATGGTGTATCATGGAATGGAGGAAGACACTTTGGAACAGATATAGGCAATCTCTCCTCTTGCTCCTTCATCATTCCAAAGAGAGATCTCATTTCTGCTGTAGTTATTTGAAGCTGTCAGTGGTTTTATTTCAGTAATAAGTTGCAAAATCTGAAATTAATGTTATTTTTTTTCACTGTTTGAAAGCCAGTTGTCTTTGTGATGCTTGGGTGGCCAAAAGATGGTGAATAAAACCCATATTAGGTACCTGCAGCGTAATTTCTAAAGATGCAGAGGTGAAGCTGGGGAATTGGTGCTCACTGTCTGAAGATCAGAGCACAGATTGAGTTGCATAACTGAAAGTGCTTGGGGCTTAGAGTTCTGCTCGAAGTACATTTACCTGTTTTCTCTTTATATTTGTTTTTTCCTTCAGACAGATAGAAAAATACACCATCCTAATACAATGTTTTTTCATCTTTTTTTTACTTTGTCTCCAGTTTTAGTGTAATTTTACTTCTTCTTTAATATTCATGTGAATTAAATGCTTTATGTCTGTATTTCATGTGGGAAATGCCTCCAAAGACATTAATTTAAATCTTACATTTTCAGTACATTGCTCTCTGAATAATTTAAAGCAAAACTATCCATCATTATATTAAAATTGTGCATGCTGATCAGTGCAGTGGCTCACTTTCTGATCATCTGAAAAGCTTTCAGACTGTCACCCATGAGTTACTCAGTCATCAGTGCTCAATTTCTAGCAGCATCCCCATCTCTACGCGTGCTGCCTGCTCTTGGCTCACCATCTCTCCTCTTAGTCTTCCCTCAGAGCAATGCAGGGTGATTATCTTTCCAACTCATTTGGCTTATCACATTTAAGACTATACTTGGAGAGCAAGGTCACAGCTTTACAGCTGCATCATTATCTTCTGAAATATTTTTAAAATGTGCCATTTTAGCACTATATTATGCATTCTGTCCTCAGAACAAGGGAAGTGGAACAGGCAGAAAGGAAAATGACTGCTGTGTTTTGAGTTAGCATTGGTACCTGCTGGGCCAAGTCTTTGACACAGGGTCATGTGAAGGTAGTGCAAATGGTGCAGGAAGGCACTTTGCTGAGGTCAGAAAGAGAGATCATAAGCTGAAAGAGTGGTTTCTGACCACCTGCCTGCACAAAGTGATTTCATATGGGCTTTCTGCTATTGGTATTGTCCCTGTGTGGTTTGGCAACTGTTTGCAGCATCCTCTTTAAATTGTTTCATTTTGTGCTCATGTTGTGAATAAAAATAAGCTAGGAGAAAATAAGGAGTATCTTCTATTCCAGAAAAGCTTGTAACCTATGGCCGAATCCTCCAAATCCCTACTCTTTTGCAAAGGGACAACCGAAGGTTGCAAATAACAAACAGTAGTGATAAAAAAAGCTGAGAAAACTTAGGTAAGACCTGTATATTGAAAAAATACAATTATTAAGGTCTGAGAGTTTTCGTAGTGTGCAAAACCATGTACTTTATAATTTCTATTATTCAACTTTTTAAATCACATTTTATTAAAAGTTGATTTACTCTGATGAAGGGATATATCTGCTGCTTATTATACATATCTGTTTGGTGAGCTTTAGTGTTGCACTGAATTTTGTGTTAGATTGGTATGCAGTGTTATTAGATTTAAAAAAACTGTCTCCATTCTGAAAAAACACATAAATAGTATTGGCTGTTAACTGTACTTAGCAGAGGTCATCTCTTGCTTGGATTTAGGAATGTTTAGGCTTGCACTCTTTTTAGCTCTCACATGTATTGGAGTGACCACATAATTGATATATGTATGCATTATCTGATTGGAGCTCCTTTCTTCCAGCATTCTCAGAGCTTACCAGCATCACTAGTAGAACAGCAGAAAGAAATTCAGCCTGTATTTCCTGTACTGTAGGGAATTTGATAAATCTTTCATAAATGAATAGCAGAACCTGCCAACCAGCTAATATAACATAGTATACAGACTGTGATGTTAGGCCTGAAGAGCTGGTTTGGCAGAATTTTTAAGTATAAATCAAGTGACTTGTAAGCAGATGATGCACAACATTTATAGCCTTCCTCAGTATTTTCCCAAGTACTGTCATGGAAGTGACAGAGTTCCTGCTTTTCAGTTCATGTGTTTTATAAACTTGCCTACCATCTTGGCATCAAAATAGTGCCACAAGGAATCAAGACTGGGTGCATGTTTGATGACAGAGTGAAAAGGATTGCTCTTTCTTTGAATGGTGCTGAGAATGTATGCAATGGAGTTGAAATCCCATATTAAAGGGTTGGGACAAAGCTAAAAACAAGCTCAAAACCATTAACTTTTAAAAACATATTTTGCTGCATGCATGGAGGTTTGTTGTGGTTTTTTTTTTTTAACATTATGACTTCTCATTGTGCTTCAGATATAATTCATATCAAGGTTCTAGGAGTTATTGTTACCAAGGCTACCCTGGCCTCAATCAGCGCCATGCCTACAATGCAATGAGTTGCCTAGAGCCAATCAAAGTTTTACTTCTAGAAATGACAATAATATTAAATAAATAATATTAAAGGTAAAAATTTCTGGAATTTCCTAACACTTTCCCTATGACTATCAAGAGGAAGAAACTTGTATTTCAGCTTCCTTAGTGCAGTAAGTGTTGGCTAGGATGGATTTAGCTACTTGAATGCATCAAGATAGATAAAGATAAGAACTGCATAAATTAAATACTAGGCACATGAGTAATATGTTTCCAGGAATCAGTAAAGCAGTTTGTACTAACGAGAAAGAACAGCTAAAAAGTAAGGGCTTGCACATCAAATTGCCTTAAGTTATACTGGATTTTGAAATTTGCCCTGCATTGAGTTGTCTTTTTCTTCAGTTCTTTTCTCCTTGTTTGGTGATGCTGGCTTTATTTTACCAGGGATCAGCTGAGTAACGTTTGTTCAGTATTCCCCATGGAAGCTCTGGCACTGGTGTCCATTGTTCAGTGGCATTGCGTGTCCCATGTGGTCAGTCCCACCAAGGGTGTTATTGCACCACTTGCTCTAAGTTTATAGACATTTTTTCTTCCCTAAAATTAATCTAAGGCATTTAAAATATTTGGTCTCAAGGGTACAGTTGATTCATGTGGGAGCTTTTCAAAGTAAAAATGGTAGTGCCCAAATTCTGTTTTCCTTCTGTGGGAATAGGGTACTGAAAGAACTCCATGCCTTTGAAAATGCTTTTCCTTTAGGTCCCAAATTTATTTTGGTTGCTTAAATATTGCCCATGAAGTATTTGACACTTATAGTCATTGAATTAATTATGAATAGGTTGAGATAGAAAAACATTGTTTTTTATGTTTGTGTCATTCAATAGCTCTGATCTGATTTTGAAACATATTTACAAATTCTTCTTGGAGTTTAATGTCACTATCACATCTGTAGATTTAGAGGTCTCATGCAAATCATGATCTGACGATTTGTCTGCCAAAGCTTTAACAATGTTTATTGTCCTCTCCATCTGCTAGATACCTGAATATATTCTAGTATTTTACTTATATTATGGACTTTGTTTTGAATTGTTCTTTTGCTCCTTGCTTGAAGGTTTTACAAAACTTTCTTCTGGTATATCACTATTGGGAACAGCTGGTCCTTCATTAGGCACCTGATACTTTGGGAAAACTTTTTGTTCCTTTAAAAGAGTAGTATTTCTGTTACTTGACATCATTTTAGCACCTTGTGGTTTATAGTTAATTTTTACTTCCACGTGCTTCTCCTGTGAACTCTAATAAGAATGACTCAGAGATTTTGCTTGGATTTCATTTTAAGAGTAGTCCCTAAAGCCTATTGTAGGAATAGTCCCTAAAGGTTATTGCCTAACAGTTGTTTTCAAAACACCAAACAGATAAAAAAATATAAGAAAACTCCTTTACCACACAGACAAATATTTCATGATATATATATAGTTTGTACTTTCACTTCAGTGCAGAACACAAGAAATAATCATTAGATTGCTACCAGCGTGATAAGTCTCAGAGAAGTAGTGCTTCCTCCTCTAATTGGAAATATTAGCAGAAATGGTGGGGATCAGGGTTTTCATGAATTAGTAGAAGGATTTTTTGCTCTTTAATATAAAAGAAGTCACCCAGTGATTCTGTTGAAAAGATTCAGTTTGAGCACTGACACAGAGATACTGCACTGAAACACAAACAGATGACTTCAGAATGACTGCAGTAAATGCAATTATGCTTCAACCCACAATAATTTTAAATGAAATATTTTATTATATGTTAATAACTTTGGGAGCTACGTTAGTTTCTGCCTAGGTCTTTCAAGTGAGAGTTACTCTGTGCAACAAGATGCCTGCAATACAAAGAAGGTAGAATGTGTTTCTGAGGGCTTAAAACCATTTGAGATTTATTAATTTTCTGGATTTGGGTTTACATGGTTCCATGAATAGGCACAAGGCCTGGAGAGTGGGATTAGGAAGGTTTCCAGAGGCTCTGAACTCATGTCAAGCAAAACTGTCATGCCAAGTAGCTAAGTCAACTGAATAGAGAAAAGGCTTGAAAGTGCTTTATCAGTGCATAATGTTTGTAAATTTTATTCAATTAATTTACAGCTGCAGGGCTCACGAGGCTGAAATTAAAGTTTTCTAAAGTTTTGATAAGGAAACAGCCAAAACCAAGCAAACAAAAACCCCCAAAAGTTTGATTAGCTCTGGATGTTTTTAAACAAGTTGGCAAGAGGACAAAATTACAAGTAAGTGTTGCAGAATAAGGTGCATCTAGTCTTAGGAGTTATTGTAGTCGACTGGAGTGGTAGCAGAATGCCTGCTAGCATCCTGCATGAAGGGCCTGCAGATATGCTTGTCATTGGCTTTCCCTTCTGCCAACAGGTACCACAAAGAAAAGTCATGTCCCAGAGAAAAGCCTCTGGAAGCTGGTGCTATCAAAAGGACTTTACAAATAAACATTTTGCCTAAAATTACTGTTATTTCTATGACCGGATTAAATGGGATTTACTTGAGACAATAAACAATAGTGAAAAAGAGGATATGCCAGAGGACAGCCAGGGTACTGAAATATGAGCTTTACAAAAATATCAGTGTGTCCGTTGCAGACTTGAAGGTGTCTAATTCTTGAATAGATGACTACCATGCCACTGCTTATTCATTTTATAATTTTTTTCTTGGGAGGATCAGGGAAACACTTAACTTCCACAAGAGCCCTTTGGATATACCTTGGGAACATCAGAGTGGGGGCTGCTGCCTCATTTCTTTGCTTCATGTGGGTGGGTTAGGAGAAGTGGTTTTGCCCATTGATATCTTACTTTTGTTCCTCATGTGAGACCAGGATAGGCTAGACTTTCGGAATCAAGCTCAAGCTGAGCCCTCCCTCCCATATGCAACATGTGTCACTGAGGTAGCAGTTTTGATTTCTTTTAGTCATGTATATTCATTATTTCATGTTTGCATTTGTGAAAAAGAGCACAGTTTTTGTTGTTTTCTTATGTGCATTTTTAATTTTTAGTCTCGAGTTCCAATTTCTCAGTATTGTTTCTTAAAATAAGATGAACAAAGTGGACTACCCAGTCAGCTTTTTCACTTCCAGTCATTGTGAAGTTTGTGTTTTATTGGGAATCTTCTGCCAATGTACAATGAAGAGGGGAATTCCATTAAAATTGAGTTTTCACATGAGAACCCATCCACTTTTGCAGAAATATTTTGATTTACTTTAGGAAAATCTAAACAAAATACTTCCATTTCTGTCAGGTCACTTTAAAAGCAGACATCTCAGTTTGTTAACAGCATCTTTAAAAAGGGTGAGTGGCATAGGTTTGATGCATCCCAGTCATGTCAAACTCGTGGTAGATGCATTTAGACAATGCTGATCTGTCTGGCAATGGGAGTTTTAACTCAGTCAGAAGCTCAAGCAGCATCTGGGCAAGATGTAAACTGCCTTTTCTGGGGATGGAGCAGTCTTGGGAGAAATGCAGCATCATTGCTTGAGTCTCTGCTGCATCTATCATTGAAGTCCCGCAACGTTGAGAAACGCTGAAGGACAACAGGAGGTTGCTGAAGGAAGCGGTGGGGTTTGCTGGTGCCTTTTCTGCAGAGGGCACAGCTACCTGTGTGCCCTGGGAAACCTGTTGTCCTACCATTAGTCCTGGTTCAGTGGGCTGGTGGGCTTACACCTCAGTAACTCAGGTTGTATCCGAATGCCAATGAATTGCTTTTGGAGCTTGGAATGGTTTCTGAAATTACAGTAACTGTATCAGACTGGGATCTTTCCTGTGGTGCTGTTGGTCTCGAAGAACTTGAACGTTTTTTAAGTGTTAATTGTGCCATATGTTATTGTTATTTGACTTCGAAATCGTTGTTCATGGTTGGATGCTAAATATGTTTTGAAATCTCGTTTCTGTAAGTCTTAGAAAAGAAGCAAGTCTTCCTTCAGAAACTCTGCTGACATTTTTAGGATTGGAGGAAAAAATGGAGAACAGCTTTCTGTGAGACTTCCTTCTGTTCTTAGAAGGATACTGGGACTGAGTGCCCAGACTTTCTGGTTAAGGTTGTATGACTTCCAGTGAGTTTTTTACATTGGGACAGCTGGTGACAGACATTGGGTTTGTACTGTTTGAAATACCAGGAGTCATGGGAAAGAGGGGTTTGTTCTCATAAATAGTGATTTGGTCAGGACCTTAATGAGACTGGCTTATAGCAGCAACACTGGACTATTATATACAATATACTGAAAATATTGAGATGAAAGATTTTCTATACCTACACAACATAACTGCTTTCTGATAGCAGCTGTAATTTGTTTGTGTGAGCTATGTGGTTGGTCCATTTTTAAGTTGCTTTATTCCTTATATTACAAAATGCCCATACACTGTTAGTTTCTAATTTGTGGGAAGAAAAGTAAAAACTACTTCTGTAGTCTAACCTAGAGACTGGGGAGGTTTTTCTGGACTTTGATTGTATTTGTCTATAGCATTCAGTGTGGTTTAAAAAATAAAAGTTGGGAGGAGAGGGAATACGGTTCTTCATAACTTCTCTCGATGTATGTGTCCTGGTGAACTTTAATTCAGTTGGAAGAGACTGATCATATGGCTCAGGGCTCCCAAGCGCCGTGATAGACAGTTCCTCTCAGTCTTAGAGGCAGCAATACTTTTATTCATGCTTTTCCTTTAAACTTCAAAATCTAAGACATGCAGATATGTTCAAACATGTACTGTCTTTGTACGGTTGCATTTGCTCCACCTTTATCCTTTTGTTGTACAGCTCCTGCAGTTCCCTGGAGCCTCTTATGACTGCTTTTTGCCTGGCTCTGACCCTCAAACCACTCAGATACCTGGGGGATGTCAACAAGCCACCATTTGTTCCAGCCCATCATTCGTGTCCCGGGTGCATTGGTTGCCAGTTCTAGCCAGTGCCACTTTCCCCAGCAGCTGTGTTTGGAAACATTAGTGACTGTCAGAGGTGTGGTCTGAAAATGATGTGTTTATAAGAAGATAATGGAGGTGTACATTGGGCACAGGCACTGCTGACATCTTCATTTAGGTGTCAGAGCTGCAAGAACATTGTTTGATGCAAGCTAACTTTCAAAACACATTTACTCAGTGAGGAGGTGCTCAGTCAGGCTTCCCATTTAAGAAATGTCCATCTCAGGGGAAAACAAGATAAGCAGCCAGGCTGATGTTGTTTCAGGAAACTGGTTTGTTGATTGATAACAGCAATTAATACTCTAAATGAAGAAAAATTGTGCTGGGCCAAAAACAATATTTGAGAAACTTTTCTTCCCAGGGATGTCTGACACAAGGAGTTGGGGTGTGATACTCGTGCTTGGTTGTCTTATAGCTAAGATTTAATGTTATTTTGTGGCTTCTGTTTAAAGCCTATTGAGTTTTTAATGAGATTTCAGGAAGTTACTGTGTTTTGCAGCCATCCTTTTCAATTTCTTTGTTTTTGTAGTCTACTAATATGCTCTTACAAAAAAATAGCTGTCCACAGATGGTAGATAATGAAAGGGAGATATAGTTGCCTGCAAACTTTCTGCTAGAGAAATTTAACTTTGAGTTCAGGGAAGTCTGAATGAAAACAAGATAAGTCATGGTCAGGGAAGTATTTACGAGTGCAGAGGTCTTCCTGCTACAGGGGCACTTGACAAGAACCAGAGAAGGCATGTGAAGAACCAAACATGCGGCAAGATTGTTTATATCTCTGTAATGACTTCTTTGCCTACACAGAAATCTAAATTTTCAGGCTTTATTCTTCTTGATTTTTTTTGTATTCTCCTTGATTGCTTATGGCAATTTAGTGTCTCTTTATAGTGCAAATGGTTTAGTTGCTGTTTGCTATGACACAAATGTGCCCTACCTGATTATTTTCTTGCCTCTGTGCAATCTTTGCCCTGCCTCAGACGGAAACTAAGGGAACAGATACACTATATATACTTTTCATGTCTGCCTGCAATATTTTTCTGTTACATTGCAGAGAAACTCATTGTCCTAGGGTAGTAGTTTAACCTTGTAGTAGTGTATCTTGAAAAGAGGAAAACAAAGATTAACAAAAGCCTTATTCTAAATGTTATTATTTAAGTGATCTAGATTTGCTGGCATTTATCTGTATATTACTAATTGCATCCTAACTAGAATAAAATCTTTGACCTGTTTTCAAAATACATCTTGTCTCACTCCTATAGAATCACTTACACTGCTTCCTCAGAAATATTAGCCAAAAGCTTGTCCCTGAAAGGCAGTTTGGAATAGGGGTCATCTTTGTAGTGCAATAGTGACAAGATGCTGCAGGATTTATCTACATTCAGTCAGTCAGAGAGGACTTTCTGTTCATTGTGGGAAAGAGAAAAGTGCACAATTTTTAGTGGATCTTCCTGTCACTAGCTGATCTGTGAAATATATTAATTCAAATGATTAATTTTTCTCCTTTTCATTTAATAATCTGATTTTTTAAAAATAAAGTCTCTTAAAACCAGAGGGTAAAGCATATAGTTCTTCACAAAGCAACATGCGCGTGTGATGGCTCATCAGAAACCAGGCTGTACCATGCTGAGGGACCAGGCATGATGTGGAAGATGTGCACTGTACATCGTGCTATTACTCTGGGTAACTGGATCACACTTAAAAGGCATAGTAATGGGCATGCCAGAAAGCAAGCTAGATTGACATTCAAGAGGTTAATTAGAATGGGAAAGAGTAATTGAAGGAACATGAGGAAGTCTTCATAAAACTGTAATTCAGCACTCTTCATTCTGAGGAACTCGTTAAATGAGGCAGAGGATTTTGTGTTGTTGTTGAAATTCTGAACCTCCCATTAAGACTGTCTAATCAGCTTTCTGAAAGAAGAGTTATTACAATACCATAATTTTGGGAACATTTTGTTGTTCTCAAGATGCTGCTAGGTATCTTTTATGTGTATGTGTTTTCCTTGGCCTCAAAATGGAGAAATAGAAGTGATAATATTGCTTGGGCATGAATGTTATGAGTCTATTATTTTTATTTGCCCCAACCTAGGAGACAAATGAAGATTTAGCTCTTAGTTTCAGTAGCTGTATCCTTGTATTATGTATATTGTGTGATAATGTGGCTGCATGTGCAGAATACAAATCAATACCTCAACAGCAAGTAACAGATGGATGGCTTCTGTGAGAGAAATTTGTTGTCCATTTATTGATCACAGTTAGTAGTCTGTGTTAGCAGATATGTACCATAACTACTGGTGCCAAAATAAACATCAGTTTGAATAGTGGTCCAGTGAGAACATGTTCTTGCTGGTTTACTTGGTAAGTGCAGTCGTGTCGGCTGCTAGACTGACTCTGGTTGAACTTATGCAGGGTGCAGAGACTCTTTTCAGAGAGAAGGAAAGGAAAATTATTACCTTTATATTTGTGTTGATATAATATACCTTAAATATTGTGAAGAAGTGAATTATTTAAAACACAGCAAATAAAACCTGCCAGGGAAAAAATAATTTAAAGAGACATGGTGAAATATCGCTGATTTTAACCCAACCAAACGAAGTAATAGGAGTACCTAATGTGATGCCATTCATGTCCTGCTGTATATCATTGTGTCAATGATTTCTGTTGTTTTTATTTTCTTTCTCTGGATGAAAGACTGACAGAACTGCAGAAGTATGTGTAGAGAGAGGGCAGTAAAACTCAGTGTGCACAAAATATTGTTGCCATAGAAAGTAAGCAAAATAAAAGCAGAAGTAAAAGCCTCGTATCTCTCTTCTTCCTTTACCATGACCCTGGGGCTGTGTGCTGTAACAGTAGATGCCGACACAGTGGTCATATTGCAAATTATTTTGAAGTTATTGGTGTCCTTCCAAAACCTTTTAAAGTGATGTACATGTGTGAGTGTGTGACATACACCTCACGTGTATGTTTACGCTGTCGTTTTTGCTCACTCTCTGTTTTGTGCCATGACCCTGGCTCTCCGATTCTCCGATGTCAGTTGTCCTCTGGCCTCCTCTTGGCACAAAACCAATTTGTTCCTTCTTAGAGGAAACCCTGGCTGCTGAATACAGATATATTCACATATTTTCCACATATCCACTGGGACCTTCTTTCTATAGAGTATTGTAAATACAACCAACCTGGAACAGCGTGGATGCAAGCCAATATATGCCATTTGCTGCCAATTTTTCTTCTATATTGCCAAAGCAGTCTAGAGGCATCCACATACTCTTACTGTAAACAGCATCGCTCTGATCAGTCATAGTAATAAAAGTTGATTTTTCTTACATGGTCCTTCAGTGAAGTACTAATTAACTTCACTGGGAATTTGGGATTTGGGAATCCACATTGTGTAGCTTGTGTTTGCTATTACTGACATATGTAATTTATTGAAAAAATACATAAGTGAAAGAAGAGAGAGATACAGTATATCTTAAAAGTGGCAGGAAAGGTAGTGGTTTCTAGTCTTAAACAAACTGCTGGACATAAACAAGGAAAGATGCTGCAGGAAATGTGGCTTTTCACCTCCTGTCAGTAAGACATTTTGAGGGTGCCTTGCCTGTGTTTGCGCTTGCTTTCTGCTCCTGGGGTCCAGCAGATACCATTACCCCTCAGTTGTGTCCTGGCAGCTGCACTGGCTACATTTGTATCCTCAGAGTTTTGGGAATGTGGGAAGTTATAGGGGGAAAGAAGCGGCGCAGAAGTATAGCAAATGTTTTCTTTCCTCTTTTAGCATTTATACCCATTACCTATTGCATTTAAGTAAATTACTGAAGAAACTATGTATATACAAACTTGCCCAGACCAGTGATGTGTACTGGAAAGCAGCTGTGGCAAATTCAAACAAAAGGCACAGCACATCAGTTCTTACCCCTTCCTGTGGACTTGGCTGCTTTTATTGGATTGAAACCTGTAGTTCCTGTAAGGATCAGGAAGGCGGCGAAGACCATCAAACCAGTCCCTTGATTTTGTTCCCTTCCTAATAGGGGGAGCAAAGGACACCCACCTGCCACATTGGGTGCGGGGCCATAGATTGTGCATAGAAATAATGAGAAACACTGCTCCTGACAGCTGCTTTTTATTTGGGAGGGAGAGAAACAGCATTTTTTTCTATAGATGTGTGTCAGAGAGCTCAAAGAAAATGCAATGGCTTGTATAGTTTAGCATATGGGGAAGATACCCAGAATTCAGCCTGTTGTACAGCTTACATCTGTGACAGGGAAAAAACAAAGCCCAGATTCTGTGGTTTGCATCATCACTATTTTATATTGTGAATTATGCTCATAGCTGGCTGAATTTGATTTAGAAATATGATTGACATTGGCTGTGATCCTTGGCCCTTCTTAATCTTCTGCTGAGGAGGAAAGAAACAACCACTCCGTCCTTAAACAGAGCTCTTGAATAGGGGAGCCAGAGGCATGCAGCGCATAAAAATTGGATAATTGTAATAAATAAAACTTGGTACTTTTCTTTTTTCCTGAATGCCCTTGCCAGACACTCTTTCCTGATACTTTGCCAGCTAATTAGCATCTTATGATAGTTATTTCATTTCAGGGTGATAGCAAAGCTCAATTTGTGCTGTTAATTACTTTCCATCAATTTTCCTATCTTTGAATGGAGGATATATGTATATATACTATTACCAAACAGAAAAAAAACCCTCCTAGATTAAGTGGAAAAAATAGCTTGTCTTCTCTCAATAATTTTAATGTTTTTTAAGAGGAGACTGGACTATGACACATTTAATTTTAAGTGTAAAGGCTGATTTAAATTGATTGTAATTTCTAGCAAAATCATAAAGACAGTATGCAACTCAGAGAAGTGTTTCCAAATTAATTTGTGGAATCTTTCTAGATGCAATTAAAATGTTTTAAAGCATGAAAATGTTGGCTCAGGTAAAGAATGTTTATTTAGTCATTAGCCAGAAAAACAATTCTAAAATGATGAGATATTTATGACCTATTAATATCTAATAGAAATAATTGAGCTTACAGCATTATGTAGCTACTCAATGAGTTATCTGGTATCTATGAAGGTTTGAAAGCTGATGAGATGACAAGCTGGATAAAATTGCTGTATAAACATAACTCAACTATGGAGTGCAGTCAGCAGTGTCTTTAATTGTAGGTTCTGATTTAGCATACTCATACCTTATCTGTGCCTTGGCTTTCTGGTGGGTGCAATTGTAGCACTTAGTGAATATCCCTGTTTTGTAAAGGTCTGTCTCATTTCTTTGCTGGTGAAAAGTGAGGAGCTGGATATAACTGAGGAATGGAGGAAGGCTGCCAAAGACCCGGCTGTTAGCGGGTCGTTACAAACACAGGAGTCTCCCACTGAAGTCTTACCAGGATAGTTACTGAAGTCTGTTTCTTTTGGGCTGTGTAGATGTGGAGGTCTGTCAGTACCACTCAGAGGTGGGGACCCAGCTTTTGTGCTTTCTGTACTTGCAAAATTGTCACCCAGCTCCAAACCTGAGGTGATGCTGATTTCCAAAACCACCTCAGAGGCCAGAGAGGCACAGGTATGGATGTGTCCCCTCCCTCACTGCCTCCCATTAGTGCAAGGGCACAGGATGCATCGTTCAGGAGCATGCATGCTGTGTGTGCTAAGGGGAGGACCAGGCCATTCATCCATGGCCTGCTGCTTTGAACACTGTCACAAAGATCTCACAGCATGGTGCAGTACCTGTTCAGAGTGCTGAAAGCTCCTCTCTCGATTTCAGATAGCTCTGAACCAGAACGTTAGGACAGAGGGCTCTTGGTTTTCAGTTACACTTAGTATTGCTACCATTTGCTTCTAGTTTTCTCTAACTCAGTAAAAGATATATGTAACCAGAATTGTCTATCTGTGTCCATTACAAGTCCAAAAGTTAAATAAGTGACAGCACAGCATTCAAACTTGGCAAAATCCAAAGCAGCATCTGTCAGTGGGAGCAGATTTTGCCTTCCTGGTTGATGTGAGAATGGAGTAAAGGTGGCCACCACCCTTTAGGTGGTGTGCCTTCTGGTACAACTGTTGTATTAGAGCAAGGCAAGCTATTCCTAACACTCCTGCTCTGAATTTGGCTCTGAGAAAGAGATTGTGATTCCAACAGGAAAGGTGTCACTGCCTTGATAGGTGCCAGAAGTGTCCCTGAAAGAGCTGTCTGAGTCCTGCTGACTCCCTGTGGCTAGTGGAGCTCATGATATCTATTCTGGGGAAGGTGGGGAACCCTGGGCAAAGGGATGGTGCCTCAGGGATCCTGCAGGAAATAAACTTGGGATGAGTGGTTGATTTGGATTGTCTTACTATTAGATATCTAAATCAGCCAAATACAGTTGAAGAAAGAGGAGCAAGTTAGACTTCAGCAGTATTTATCCTTCTTAAGAGAGTGTTATAGCTATTGAATGTTAGTAAAGGATGCATGATGAAATTTGAAGGTGGTAAATTCAAAGCAAAACAAAGAAGCCAGTCCTCTGAGTGATATGTTATCAGTGGAAATCCTTGCCGCAGGACATTGTGGATATTAAAAGGTTGCACAAATTCCTGAGAGCATTCTCATGAGAATTAATAAATGCACAAAAGCATGCTTGGCTTACGAAAAGCTCTGGCTGTAAATGTTTTGAGAATAGGAGGAAGTGTAGTTTGTCCTTTTCATTTGCTCATTCCTGAGGCTTTCACTTAGCCACATTCCTCGTGACTGTTCTTGTGGTTTTATTGAATGCCTTGCCTGCTGGATTGCTCACAAACTTTCTTCCGTAGTTATTTGCTTATGGTGTTGTGTGTCTGTGTATCCAATGTTTTCTACTCCTGAGCAGATGGCTGGTTTTTATTTGTTTATTTTAAGTAGGATAATTTCAGAAAGTCATTTCCAGATAAACTGTTGCAGAAACTAAAAGAGTTTGGAAGCCTCCTATCAGCAAATATTCTAGAGGAGAAAAGTAATATTAGGAGAACATGAAAGCACCAATTTTTCCTTCAGGTGCTGATTGGAAGAGAAAAGCTGGGACAGAGAGGGCTCAAGGGCTCTCGATACTTCATTCCTTCCACAAATGCTCTTATGCAATTCTTGCTTTTACACTTGTCACAATCTTACCCTCAATATAAAACCAAAGAGATTTTGCAAATAATAAACAAACTATAAAGTTTTTTTTAAGTATTCTAAGCATTTTCATAGATATTTTGGCCATGCCCTATCACTAATTTCAGTCTATATTACAACTGAATTATGTCAGAAAAAAAATGAAATTGTTACACTCTGTGGCCAGCTAACTATTAATTTCACATTCCTCAGTTCCACAGGGAGTTTTTTGTAATGATATTTTATCTAATTTATCAATACTTTCTATCAATTTCACTTATGCTTATTAGTTTATATTAAATGTTTTTAAGGAGAAAGTTCTCTTTGCTTTCTACTCATATCTTGTGGGCTGAGCTATAAGGACACACGCTCTATGACTTAGCTGGAGTAATTTTAAAAGCATTTTGATGGTTACTTCCCACTCTTCCTTCCCAAATAAGCCAGGTTTTCCCCAGCTTGTAGTAAACAGTCAAGACAACTGCTCTCTAGTAATGATTGTCACTGCATTCACTTGTTTTATTTGACTCATTTGCTTCATTTATTAATAATTTATTAATAAATAATACAATTGGATTATAACAAGTGAGTCATTCTCAAAGAAAAACCCCACTCACATTGTAAGTTAGATGTAGAACTGTCCTAGCAAAAATCTCTTAAAATGAAGACTGTTTGTATCTTTTTAGTCTTCTTTATATGTTTAGGCCAGTGGCTTAAGCTGACAACTGGACTGATTCGTTTTACATTTTCTTCTGTCACATTGAAGATAAAATGAATAGCACCGTGGATTGAAATGTTCTATGGCCATAAGTAGAGCCGAGATCTTCACTGATATCCTTATAACATGGGACAGCACACCACAACAAAAATTGGTATGTCAGGCCCATGGATGTGCATCTGAGTTATAACACACCTTTGAAAAGATAACTAGCTTTGATTTAGCCATTGCATCAGGCAATGGTAAAGCCTCTGCATTTCAGTGTGGTGTTGCAGCAATTAAACTTCTAGCCTAAATTTAGGTAGCTTCAGCTTCCACTGATGTGAACTGTTATGAGTTTGTCAGAGGAAAAAGCAAAGAATCTCTTCCAACTGAGACTATGCACTAATTGCCTGCTTATCATATCTTCAATAAAGAGACTGTTTGAAGTAGATACCTCTAACATGAGTAGTCGGATTAAGATCATTGAAGCTTGCTGCAAGGAAAAGATATGCACCTTGCTGGTCTGTAAGTCAGTTCTTGCCTGATGGTGACTGGAAAATATGTATAACTTGAGTCCCATTTTGTTAGACATTCCCATGGGTAAAGAATGCCCTCAAAGCGTAAGTGTGAACTAATGATGCCCAGCACCCATAGAGAGGGAAGGAACTTCCCGAAACAACAATTTTCCTATAGATTTTCTGATGCTGGAGCTATCAGCAGGTATTTTCAGAAAAGTAGGGGATGATCATACTATAGGACAGTCTTTTGCTACTATGAAATTGTGAGACTGTGACAGATGTGTGAAAATTTTCTCCCTGGATGTTAACCAAATTTGATATTGCTCTCCATTGACATCCTGTGTGATCTGCTTGTTTTTCAGTATCCTAGCTGATCTAATTTGTTTTGCAGTGTTCATCCAGACCTAATCAACAGTGCTCATAGGCTGTGTGGTGTTAGTGCAGCTGAGCAGAAAAGGTAAAAACATGACTTTTGCCATCCATACTCTTAGTCCTCATATCCACCTTGTGCTAGGAACAAACTGAAGAAGTTGCCTCATATGGTTTCTTCAAGTTGGGGCTGACAACAGCTGTGCTGATTCTGCTGCAACTGTGATTTTCCCTTATGCAAGGTGAATCCTATTTCTTTGCTGCTGTATATTTCTAGTGCAAGGGAGATGATGAACCCTCTGAGGTTCTAGTTGACATCCTAGGGAGTTACACCTGCTCCCATAAGCAGATCTACTGATGTCAGTGAGAACATGCTGCAAAGAGGAAATGGCTATTTAGCTATTGTTATCTACTTGTTTACAGTCATTACCTAATCATAGAATCATAACATCACCCTTAGGGACACTAAGTTTGATCTGTGACTGGGAAGTGGTCCAGGCAGTTTTGGTTTGGCCTTGCTCGTGATATAAGGAAAGAAATTTTTAGATTTTCATTTGTTGTTCAAAAAAATATTGGGGATTTGCCAGGAAATGCTACTGTTCATATTGAAAAAAGCAATAGGTCACAATCAGATTTTTGGATCTGTGAAAGAGTATTCTGCTTTTGAACTTTTGGGGTGTGACTGATTTGGGGGCACAGTGATTCAATCTGAATCATCTTCCACATGTATCATGGAATCACTGGTAAGTTTGTCTAGTCTGTACTGGCGTGAGGAAGAAGAGAAAACAATCCACGAAGCTGGCATGTGGGCGTGCAAATGCTGGGGATGAATGATGTTCCTGCTCACTAACCAGTTAGCTTGAGGGAGGACAAGCTGTCCTTTTCCTTGCAGGTCCTTCTAGTGGCCCAAGTGCCCTCTCTTTGGATGGATTAGTATACCTGAGCTTTTGGGTTGTATCACTTCCCTGCTGCCAGTTGTGTGGAAGAGAAGTGGCTCTTCAGTGTTGGTTCATCCAGGCAGACTGTCACTGCAAACCACTTCAGCAAAAGCTGGCATCAGCCTGTGCTTTCACCTATATTTTCATCCAGCTAAGTTCACTGAGTGGTATCCCGATTTTCCTGTACAATGTGTAGGGTAATGTATGTGGCATTGAAGCTGGGGCACATCTGGTGAAATCAGGTGTCTCTGATAATGCTGCAGCGTCAATTATTTCTGTAACTTAAGTAGATTGTACCCTGCTTGGTCTGCACTTGCTCAGATCTGCTGTAAGTTTGTCAGACATCTTTGTTTATTGTATTTCCAAATGATATATTTAATCTATAGGTATTCAGTGGAGTCTTGATTTGTAGGAATGTTTATCCCACAGGCAATGTTAAGTGTCTTGCAAGCAGATCTATCTGTGCTCTTCATGGTGTTCATTTCTCTATGTAGCCCACTCAAGCCTGGGTCTCAGCAAAGGAGATGCTGAAAATGCACAGTGCTTCAACCGTGTATGAGCTGTTTATTTTCAGATTTGCATTTCTGTGTCTGGTTTGTGTGGCACACTGAAGAAAACAGATCAAAGTAGCAGATTCTGTAATTTCATTACCTTTGTGTTCCACAGATTCTGTTTGTGCCTGTTCTCAATAGAATAACATTGGGACCAAAACAGAGATTTGAAACATCTTTGAAGTTTGGAACATATGGGAGGAAGAACAGTCCTATGACAATAGATTTTGCTTGAAAGCTAAACTGGTAATTTAATATACAGACTGCATTATGGAAACCACTTGTGTTTAAAAACACCAACAAAGCATCGGTTCTTGAACAAAAAACAAACTCTGTCTTAGATTTGCACAAATTCTCTGTTCTTGTGTTGGCAGTGAATTAGCATGGAGTCACTATTCAAAACTATGGTATTTCCCAAGCCTAATTGAATTATTGTGTTTATTTTGGTGTCAATACACACATGCACGTCTTAAGTTTTACTGACATACATACACATAAATGTCCAACAGTGCTGACCTCTGTTTATATCTCATAAAGTTCTGCACTTGTCACCGGCACAGCAAAAAATGTGTATATGAAGATTTTTTCTCAGATGCTTGGATTCTAGTTTACTTTGTAATTTCTGTGTTTATATCTGAGCTTTGTGTTATAGTTTTATTTCAATTTCCCAGGCCACTCCACTGCAGTGCAATTTTGATGTCTGGAATATGATGTTTCTATATGTGATTCTCAATTTCGGATAGAACTGGCTGAATGTATACATTTTGGGGGTTCGGAGACCATTTAAAGATTTTTTTAAGACGCTGGAGCCTGAGTTTTGGCAGCAGGTTTGTCCTGACTAGCCTGAATGAAGGAAAATAGAGGTGAGCAGATAAACTCAAAGGAGTTCTTTGTGAACATTGTTAGGGTGATTCTCCATCAGCTCCACCTATACTTAGTGAAGGAGAGGGCATTTCTCCTCCAGAGAGGGGCCCAGAACAGTTAAATCAGGCTTCAGTCAGGAATGTTTTTCTCTCCGTTGACTGGAGGCTGTTTAGATTCATTAGCCACACATGATTAAATTAGCCTTGATGAGTATTCTTTCTGATGGGCTAATCTAAGAACTGAGTTTCAGTCATTAGGAAAGCTGATACACGAATGGTATCTCTGTATCTTGGGCAACTCACCCTAAGATGGGCAAATTAAACAGCATTATGAAGTTTTTTGTAATCATTTTGTATTAGGGTTGAGTATTTCAGAGTGGACTTTGATCTATATTACAATAGACAGGACAGTTTAATGAACACAGGGAAAAAGAGTATTAAAATAAAAATAAGTATTAAAACAGTAGGAAGATGGAACCACTGGGTTTCTGACATGAGATCCTTAATTTGTATTTTTTTCTCATTAAAATAGGTGTGCATATAATTTTCATTTACTGAGTGAAAGGGGAAAAGTGGCAAAAGCAGTCTGATAACTTAAGGAGATGTTTGTGGTAGGAAAACTATCTAACCCTCAGAGCTGGAGAATCTTCAGATGGCAGCTGGATATATCTGAATATACTGACCTTGCTTGGCCTTGTGGGTTACAGGAGTTTGTAGGAAACCAGAGCTAAAGTACTGGGTGCTAAGGGAAAGTTAAAAAAAATATAAATTAACCTTATGCAATGTTATGACTGCAAGTATAAAAACAAATTGGAAAATATAATACAAACTAATTCATAATATGTGTACTATACATTAATTATTGAGTACTGCTGGCAATTTTTACATTTTTATGTTATATTACTAAAGAAAGGCATATTTTTCTCTTATCATTTGAGTGGGTGGTTCCATGCAGAAGAAATACTTATATCTATATTTTCTTTATGTGGAGATGTATCTGTTACATGAAACATTGTATGAAAACGAGAAACTAGCAAACATGAGAGCTTGTGAAAGGGAGGCAGGTTGAAAGAGCACTGCTTGTCTTCCCTGAAGGTGCTGGTGTACCAGGTTGTCTCCTACAACAGGTAAAAGTGTGTCTGCCTCTCAAGCATTATATTTCTTTCCTATCCTCAATAAGGCAGAATGACAGGGAACATTAAAACTGACTTGAGATAAGGTATTTCAAGTTGGTTAAAGAAATAGATACTAACTGTTATCCCTCTGGGAGTTGCAATCCCTCTGGAGACGTTCAAACCCCGCCTGGATGCGTTCCTGTGTGATGTACTCTAGGTGACCCTGCTCTGGCAGGGGGGTTGGACTGGATGATCCTTCGAGGTCCCTTCCAACCCTAGAATTCTGTGATTCCGTGATTCTGTGTAATTACTTGGTTTTAATTAGGAGTGCTCACATTAAGCACTTGTTACTTGTCATTTAAAAGGGCTTTGGAGATTGTATGATACAAAAATATCGGAAATATTTTTAATCAAAAGAGGGAAAGATCTCTCCTGCTTTTTCTGTGTGTGTATATATGTTTAGAAGGATGTTTGCAATTCAGTGGCCTTAAGACTCGATCAGGCAGGTGCAGAATACTAACGCTGTTTCAGCTGAACCCTGAACTATCTGCCGGAGTTTTTGCTGAGATTGTAGCGAGAACATTCAACATTTTGCAGAATAAAGATTTTTTTTTTCCATATCTAGGGGTATTATACAAAGCTAAATTGTTATTCAATAGGATAGCCAGTGCATACTGATGGGAACGGTACAGGGGACTACATGTGGCTCTTGGTCTTTATGAAGATCATGTGAATCTGATCCATTGACTCTGATAAGGAATGAGATCAATGGTTTTTAACCTCCAACATGCCTCTCTTCTACCACTAAACATCTATATTCTCCCAGTTCCACGATGTCCAAATGACTGAATATGCTTTTTAAGCAATGACCTCATATATTTTGATTGAAAAACAGAAAGACAGGAAATGAGATGAGAGACACAGATCTTAGCTCTCACTTTGAGGAGTATGTTTCTTGATTAAGAAGGAACTGCTTTCTTGTTTAAAAAATGATGCCAAGTTAAGTGATTCAGAAGGGATAACTACATGAACAGATTTACCTCAGCAAATGCAATTCTCTCCCTCCTTCCCTCAAAAAAATCACTGATACCAATGCAGACATTTTAAAAAAGAAAAAATTTAAAAAGCAGAAATGTCCTTAAAACTTTTTTTACTATCAGTTTGACCCACACTATTAATTTCCCATAATAATTCATAAGACTGTAGTAAGCAATCAAGAAAACATTTAGAGATATTAAAATTGCTTTCTGTGTAAAATTCATTTAATAAATTTAAAAAATGATTTCATTAAAGGATTAACAGTATTTAGTCTTTGCAACAGTGATGTATTGGATAGTAGTAGTCAAAGTACCAGACACTTCAGGATGGACACAGTGACATTCAGAAAACATCTTAAGCTTTTATTTTTACATTCTAATTAATTCTACAGCAGCACCTAAACACTTTGCATTTGGAGGAGTGCCTTTCTGCACTAGAATTGGCAAAACACAATACGTGGAATGGTCTCTGCCTGGAAGATACAATGTAAACCACCAAGGCAAATAATGGGGAAAAAAAAAAGAAAGAGAGAGGTGGAGGAAGGTGAAAAAACTCGCTGACAGTAGTCCAAGAACAGAGGTAAAGCTGAGAAGTGAATCTGGGTTTTTATAGCTGTGACTCAATGCTCAGTCCATTACCGTATTGCCCCTGCTCTCATTCCTGCTATTCTTCTGGGTGTTCAATGTTATAAGAATTTTGATGTCAGCTGAAACTAAAATGAAGAACTTAGGGTCTAAGTATAGAAAAGCTTTCAAATAATTTGATGGCTTCACTGTGGGCAGTTCAAAACTGAAGACATGCACAGCAGTTCAGGTGAGGTCCTAATATTTCCATTCCACCCGTGATAATTTGCTCAAATACTTATTACCTCAATATATATTAGTATCTGATAGAGACAGCTGCATATAAAAAGCATTATTACAAATTTTGGTTAAATTTCCTCAAATTCTACAAGTACATAAGTGTTAGAAGCCAATAGATACTGTTTGCATCTTTTTGGTGAGTATATGTAAGTTCTTACTAATCAGACCATGGACTTTTTTTCACCTACATCCAGTGCATCATAAAAGGAGTAAGCACATTTATTCCCTTTTTCTGTGTGAATATTATCTGCAAAGTTTTTAGTTTTCATTTGTCTCTCTTTAGTTTGATATAATTGGATGAGTGATTTGAAAGACTTTATATTGCCCATGCCCTACTTCCAATAGTTCTCATTCAAAGCCAGACCTGCTTTTCTTTCCAATCAGCACACGTTCCATTGATATGCAGATTCTGCAAAATCAGAATGTTAATAGGAATGTGTGTATTTCATTTTTTCTACTATGGAAAACTTTTTTGACCTTTGTATTGTAATTTACATAGTGTAAAGATAAAATTCTGATTTTATAGCATAATAGACAAAATAAAAACTTGAAAATGTTCATATTACTGAAAATGAATCTGTGAAAAATAATGTTTAAATTTCCAATCTGTATTAATTACTTAAGAAAGAACAAAAAGGAAAGATTGAAAAAGAAATATTTCAGAATATTTTATAAGTGACTTTATAAGCCCAGTTTTTGCATGCCAGTGCTTGCAGTGTTGAATTCAGAATCTGTCTACAGTGAATAACTACTTAAAAATTCAAATATATGTTGCATTTCCTGGAATATTTGCAGATATTTATATATAATACTTGCACTTAGGATACATGAATAAAGCTTAAAAATTTAACTGCACATTCTGCACCAATTTTATTCTTTATCTACTCTTCCTAATTTTAGGAAATAAAGATTTCTAGTCTTTAACAGACTTTTTTCAGTAAGGTTCATGTAGAGGAGGCTAGAATGTGAATAATTAGGCTTTTTTCCTCAGAGTGTGGTATTTCTGGTATTTGGCTTCCTTAATATTGGCTAAAATAACCAAATCTGTGTTTCTTAGACATTTAGATAGTTGTGCTTATTGTTAGAGGTCACTAAAGACCCAGTGCTGTGGCCCCTGTTGTCACTACTAGAAATCAAATTACAGGGTGGCTACTGACAGTCATGAGGCTCATGAACTGTTTTATCAGTTCCATGAAAAATATGTGCAAGAAAATGTTAAAAAAATGAATCATGACCTGAATTATGATCTGTGCCCGCCAAGATATACAAGATATACACTCTACATCACAGAACATCTTGTTCCAGCCAGTGTGAGCCTCTCTGAGGTGTAAGGTGACTTGCACATTGCAAACATATCCCAGGACACAGCAGGAAGGAATTGAATCGTAGAGGGTTGTGGACTCACAGGGTATGGGTCTGGCTTCTGACCTTTGCACTGAAAAGGTAAGATTGTAGCAAGTCTCATTTTCCCCTCTGCTGTGCTCCATCATCTAGCCAAAGCCTATTCCTGGGGGTGCACAAGTCTACATCAAGTTTGGATGCCAGTCAAAGCTGAGCATAGGTAGGATTCCAGCACATACCTATAATATCAATATACTCAAATAATCTTTGTTTAATACCTTATTTTAAAATGATCTTGTATTGCTTCTTGATATTACAAACATTTGAAATATTTGTCTTAACATATCTTTGTAGTATATGGCTTACTATGAAAAAGATTGCATTCTTAATTAATTATCGTTTGATATAATGACCTACAACCCCGTCTGACCTTATTTTCCCAGACTTAAATCACAGAACTCTTATAAAATCCCCAAAACTGTTGCGCTGGTATTGTGCCTACAGTATCTCAGAACTGGCTTATAGAATGACTCCTGCCTCTGTACTATTATAGCTGCTAGCATGCTGCTCTTTAAGATGCAGCATAAAATTACATGTTCAGTACTGATTTAAGGGTTTTTTTGTTGTTGTTCCTGAATATGTAAGCCTGTAGTTGAAAGATGTTATGGTTAATCTCTGAACTTAATCCTTTGAAGGAATGAAAAGTAGAAGGAACTTGGCAGTATTTTGCTTGCTGATGCCAGATTGAATGTTCCTGCATAGAAACAGGCAGCCAGAGATGCTTTTAGATCTTCCTTTGCTAAAAAATTGAGTGGACAGGGAATAAATTCTTTGAAGTAGCTCCTTGTTTTGCTTATCAAAATGTTCAGCAAAATAAAAGCATACTACTGGAAAATCTTTAGTCTCTTTAAATTCTAGATTAGGTGCAACATTAGTGAAACATTTATTTTAAACAAATAAATCTATCAGCTATGTTATCCAGCAAGCAAAGTTGTATAGGGCCTTCTGTTACATTATTTTTTTCACAATGAAGTACAGGTGTGGAATTGCCCTGCTGATCCCTCCCATGTCCCTCGTCTCTTCTTCCACCTCTCACAATAATGCAATAGCAGGCACTACTAAAGTTAGATAAAGGCTTCTAAGTCCTGACCTTTAGTACTGGAAAAGAGGGGCTTATAATGAATCAAGTGCCAGGCTGTCTTCAAGTACCCAGTACTATATTTACCCAAGTTCATGTGAGATATTATTCATGTTTATTCAAAATACTTGTCTAATCTCTCTGAACTTGGAATCCCATGCTTTTATCTAGCAATTTAAGGTTGGGAAGAAATCCTTTGTTTCCAGTATTTGTGCTATTTGTAATAACACTTGTTCTTTCACCTAGGATCTCAGGTTTGTTTCTTATACTATTGTGATATTTTGGCATATCATTTATTATTCTTTAAAATGGAGCAGTTGGATTTGTTCCAGATCTGTCTTCTCTCAGCTTCAACTGGCAAAAGTTTTGAATTAGCAGTTTCAGAACTGAGCTCCCTCTAGGGCTCTTCCAAAGAGCTAGACAGAGCTTTGAACACCATCTGGTCAAAAGGTGTTGTCCTCTTCCAGGGACAAAAAATCTTTGTTACATACAGGATGATGTATGTAATCAATGCTCACGGAGTGGTGTTTCATGGCATATCTTCCTCCAATTTTCCCTTTCTTAAACATCCTATTAATTATGGTACATGGTCTGAGACTGCAGAATTGCAGTCACGTGTTCACACTGAATTCACAGAAGATCTGCTCTCACATCAGCTGTAAATTAACCTCAGTTAACCCAAAGAGCTCTAAATTACAGGATTAGAGAGTGATTTTGAGGATGCTGGGAGTACCACATATATAGCAGGTATGCAGTCTCCTGCACTAAATGTGACTTTTCCAGGAAGGACAGGGGAAGAATTTTGTGTAAAACTTGGATAGGACTTTCACATTTTGAAGTTATGCTTCCTTATTATTGGTGTTGCAAATTATATCTGTAGGAATACTACAGCCATACTACTTCTAAACTCTTCACTTTAGTTTAGAATCATTAATAAACCTTAGGGTCCAAATGTGTTGTTTAGATATGTAGCCAAATGTTTCTTTCACAGGAGGAAACATTTCAGAAGAATTTCTGACCATTATCCATGATGAGAAGTGTACAACTGTAGTTTTTGAAAAGATAAACTTCCAAAATGAGGACATACTAGAATACTCATCTTTGCTAAAAGAGAATAAGTAACTAGAAATTGGAGGTGAAAATGTTTATCCACAATGCATATCATAAATTGTACCACATCAAATTATTGAGTGTATGCAATGGATTTGTCATAAGGTGTGGTGGACCTGCCTGTATAAGGCTCAGCTGTGACAGAATGCCCAAATCCTGTTTGAGAAAAAAAGACTAAGAGAAGAGCATCATGTGTTTATGACTGTCACATACTTTTCAAATGGTAAATTCAGAAATACTGTTGCATAACTGTTTCAGAGCTTGTTTCCAGAAATGAGCTGCTCTAGATTAAAAGAAGCTTTATGAAAGTCTACCAAAGACTTGGATGAGCTAAGAACTTTCATGAGGCACCACTGCTGTTAAGAAACAATTGCAGGCAAATAGCAAAAGCTGTCAAATGTGTTGATGGCACTGCTCAACATTTAGAGAAAACTTCTGCTGCTCACCATAATGTGCGTTGCCTTAGGGGTGAAATCTATCCCGTGTCAATTTAGATGTTTAAAAGATAGATACATATTTCAAAGCAGGTTTTTTCAACTCTCTTTGCAGTCAGAAGTTCAAAAGTAAGCTGGGATGCAATTCATCAAATTGAAACCAGGCAACAACAGCTTTAAAAAGAGATGACACATGATCTAGAAAAGGCTATTTTATCTCTAGTGCTTGTAAAGGGGGGTTGGGCAGCTCTAAGGGATGTATGTCTAGAATTGGATTGTGTAATCCTTGCCTGGATTATTAGTTACTCACACTAATTCTGTGTGAGTGTGTGACTTTCTTGTGTCTTTGATCTGCAACTCTAGCTTTGATCTGCTTGTGTGTCACAAGCAGATTGTAAATACTATAAAACATTCTCGTCATCTATGAAACTTCTGATGTTACATTTTTTGGCAGATACGTGGTCTGTATCTTGCAAACAAGCAATGAGGAGTAAGAAACAAGGCGATATTATCATTACCAAGTGTTCGGAAGTCCTGGTTTTCCTTCCAGTGATTGAATCACTGATCCAGCTGGTTCACGTTTGTGCTTGCGTTCACAACTTAGACATATACATTTAAGCGCTGCTGTTCAGATCATTTTTTTACCTCTGTAGTACCTGTAGCACATAATCTGGACTCTCTACCCTATGTGGTTCATGTGATAGTGAAAGCATTGGAGTTCATTCCAACTTCAGTCTCCTCCCATTTATTCTCTGTGTTACACTTTCTGTTTTTTCCCCACTGTTTAAGTGCATCACAACCCTTTAAAATTTTAATTTTTGTTTGCTTTAGGTTCTTTTTTAATGCTTTTGAGGAGTTGTACTATTTTATTATTTTACTTTATAACTTTGGTCCTGGTTTTGCCCATCTTTAATCTCATACTGTAGCTTCTGGCTTTGGCCCAGAAAGTATGTTGTTATGATCACCCCAGGCATCAAGGGCTGTGGTAAAGAATCTTTGGTCTCTAGTGGGCCTACCCAGTTGACTTTCCTGTCTGGAAGAATAAACATTACAATTAAATATACTGTATGGCACTTAAACCCAGAGCTAAAAAGAAATTAAGAGATATATCCCCAGCTGCCTGATAAATTTGCCTGCAAAGGATCACACCACATTTTCCCCATTCAACACTCCTAGAATCAGTTATAAAGAAAAATAAACCAAATTAAAACCACCCTTGGTTCCAGGGCTGCTCTCTGGCACAGGTTGCTTGGGCTGTAGGAAGTTGTCCTCTTGACAGCTGGGCTCCAAAACCAGACAAAATGGGTCTTCAAGGGAAACTTGTCAGCACCAAGACTGCTGGGGTATGTTTCTGTATCGATAGAGCACAACCCTTCGAAGGACCATTCACCTTCGTGTGTCTACAATGGAAATGTCAAGCAGGCCCCTGTTCTCCTCAGTAAAACCCACCCCAGTGAATTTCTTACATTTGCAACCCTTTCTCCTGTTACAGTTCCCCTGTTGAAGAGTTTGATCTCATCTCTGAATTCTCTGGGAGAGAAGAAGGACCCCTCTCTGCCCCTGTCTCACCCTATGAAGGGAAGGACTGTGCAGGACATTTGGCTTTCCATCATATGATATGCTGACCCTTTTTTGGAACATCTTTCGTATAGCACAATTCCTAAAATCCCAGTTGTTTCCTATTTACTCTGTTGTAGACGTTTGTTGTGTACATATGTTTTTTGATTCAGATGGAATGATAAGGGCTGGTTTAAATCATGTAACTTTTTGTAACTTTCTTGTTAATGGAAATTATCTCCTTTAAGGAATTTCATGGCTAGCAGCAATGTCACCTTCATTTAGTATATTCAGAGGCTCGTTCCTTGTTCAGATGCCTAGAAGGCCTCAGCACAGAAAAAAATGTTTCCTAATCTTTAACAAAACTCAGAAGTCTTGCTGAGAAGTTGAAACGGGATTAGAAATCTCACTATCTGATCCTCTGAGGACAGCTGCTTCAAAGCAACTATGCAGAGCTGGGAGAAGAGAGTGAATGAGCAAGTTTGAACTCTTTGAAATATTTACTGTTCAGTGAATTTGGAGAGGAAGGTGAACATGATGAGGCCTTCCCTCTTCTGAAAGTTGATAGCATCATCTTGTTTTATTAATATGAAAAAAGATTATATTACTACTTTGACATTTCTGACAAAAGCTGGAGCCACTGATCTAAGTATTATACCTTGTATATACACACACACACACACACGTGAAATTGCTAGACAAAGGCTGTAAGAGTTCCATTTGTTCTTAAGCAATCAGGCTTTTTGCAGGAATACTTCAATTCTCCGTAAAGCACGTTTAATAACTGGGTCAATAGCCATCATATGTTGAACATGAATCATTAAGAACCATTCTTTTACAAGGTTTGCCCTATCATTTGATATTCTGGCAGCAGTTTGTCCCAATTTTAAAGTGGTTTTGGAGCTCAAGCTTTTGTTTTGGTTCTCTGCATCAGATCTGCATGCCCTGATGAAAATTCAGACCTGGCAGAAAACTAGTGCCCTTGTCACAAAGTGTGTAGCTACTCCTGCACCTGAATTTACTTATAGAGCTGCGATTTTTGCAAAGAACTGTGGAGTTAGCCTCCAGTTTCTTTTCTCCTGGTAGTGATTTTTCTTCTTCTTTTTTTTTTTTTTTTTGATCCAGGCTTCAGGTTTTTGTTGGTAAACTTGAATGTTTTCGTGATATATTTTCCTTATGCTCCTCTTTCGAAAGCATCTTATAGGCTCAACTGTTCCTTTTCTCATTTTTCTATTAGAGTAATCTATAGTTACACCAAAATGGGTGGGCTTGAATGTCTCCAAGCGACCACTTTCTTATCAAGCTATCTTTCCAAAGGACTTGGCATAGCACACCTTAGATGTCTAGGGACTCTCAGTGTTAACCGTGCAGTCCCGTGTTTATATTGCAAGGGAAACTTTTCAAACACAAAAAGAAGGAAATTTTAAAAGAGAAACTTCTGCAAACATAAACCAAACATAAATTTGGTGTTTTTATTTGGGGACTTCATTCAATTTCTGTGAGGAGCCAGTAAAACTCTATGTGGAGGAACAGATCTTGCCAGCTCAGCCTGAGAATGAGGGTCCTAGTAACCAGACATGCCCTTCCTGTGTATATGCTATTGGGTTTTTAATTGCATTTAGTATAAAGGTAATCAGAGCTTGCTAATAGATTTAGGAAAAATAATTATGGAAAAGAAAACCCAGTCTTGAGTCAAAAGTTCATTGGTTTTGAGAGGATTGTAAAAATATTTCAGGGCAGGCCTTAAATTCTTGAGTGGTTTGCTATTTATCTATGGTCATGCACATGCTAAATAATGATATTAAATAAATTAGTCTCCTGTTGTGTTTTATAATAAAGCAAAGCCTTCCAGCTATATAAACAACACTTTATTTTTCCAGCATTATGGAATAAAGTGGGGAGATGTGGCCTTGTGGGTTGACTGTTTGAGGTTCAGGACTGAACAGTAATTTCCAGAGCTGACCCTAACTGAGATGATAAGCTATGCCTTTTGCTGTGTTCACTCATGCAAATTAAGGCAACTTTTGAACAACCATTGCACATTAAGTTTTATATTTGGTAAACCTTATGTATTGCCCATCATGTTGGATGAAGCTGCCATTGTTTTAAAAAAGCAATTTATTTTGCCATCTTTGAAGTACCGGATGCATTAGTAACCCTGCCACCTTTGAAATTAAACAGGGTTTTGTCTGCAGTTTAAGCACTCTGAAGTGTCTTCTATTTTTAAATCTCATATGAGTATTGGAAATGACACCAGCTCTCCTGCAAATGGGTTTTGTCTAATGATTGCTGTTGTCTCTAAATGGGTCTCAGCATTTTTAGTAAGTTTGTGGTGAAGCAATTATTTTTGCTAATTGAATTTACAGAGGAATGACTTGGGACAGGGAGCAATCAACATCACATAGTCATGGGCAATTTAAGGTTGAGAAAGTCATCCAAAATATAGCATAGTGGTTTTGTGTTTCAGCTTATAAATATCTCAATATATGAGTAGTTTTAATGTCTGTGATCCAAAGGCTTCATTACTTTCTCAAAGTAAAACTGAAATATTAGTTTTACATGTATAAGGCTTGCAAAAGAAGTGTCCCAAGTGATGTTTGCTAAAGCACATTGGTTTTGGTACACTACTTGTTATTGTTAACTGCTCAAGTATTGCATTGGTGAATGCAAACACTAGAAAGATAGATATTATAGAAACATAGAATCAATATGCCATGTTGGAAGGGACCTTCCAGGATCATCAAGTCCAACTCCTGTTTCTGTGCAGGACACCCCAGGAGTCACACCATGTGCCTGAGAGCATCATCCAAACGCTTCTTGAACTCAGTCAGGCTTGGTGCTGTGACCACTGCCCTGGGGAGCCTGTGCCAGTGCTCAATCACCCTCTGGGTAAAAAACCTTTTCCTGATATCCAACCTAAACCTCCCCTGATTCAGCTTCCTGCTGTTTCCCTGAGTCCTGTCATTGCTCACAGGAGTGAAGAGATCGGTACCTGTCCCTTCTCTTCCCCTCGTAAGGAAGCCATAGACTGCAATGAGGTCCCCCCTCAGCCTCCCCTTCTCCAGGCTGAACAGTCCAAGTGACCTCAGCCGCTCCTCATAGGTCATCCCTTCCAGGCCCTTCACCATCCTTGTGGCCCTCCTCTGGATGTGCTCCAGTAGTTTAATGTCCTTGTGATATGCTGTTAGATCCTCCCGATTACCTGGGCTTTTTCACCACAAAATCAGAGCAATGGAAGGAAAGATGGCTTTGAGCCAGATCTGTGGGTCTCAGGTGCTTGCAACAGTAGATGTTCACACATGCTAGAAAGATAAAAATGTCCCAGACTTTTCCCTCCCAGTCTCTCACTGACTATAGCTCAGAGCATTGTAAAAAGTGTCTTAATGTAACTCCTTTGATGTAGATCATCACCAGACGTAACATTAAATAAGTTTTAGGCTAAATCAACCTTTTAATTCCTTCAAAGACTTTACCAAAAATACTAATTTCTGCTGAATTGTATTGATAGAAAAAATAAGGGAAGAAGAGAGCTTACTAATTACATAGCAATTGAATCATAGAATCATAGAATGGTTTGGGTTGGAAAGGACCTTAAAGATCATCCAGTTCCAACCCCCCTGCCATGGGTAGGGACACTTCCCACTAGACCAGGTTGCTCAAAGACCCATCCAACTTCGAGGCAGGGGGCACCCACAACCTCCCTGGACAACCTCTGCCAGTGTCTCACCACCTGCACAGCATAGAACTTCTTCCTAATATCCAGTCTGAATCTACCTTCCTTTAGTTTGAACCTATTCTTCCTTGTTCTATCATTACATGCCCTTGTAAAAGGTCCCTTTCCAGCTTTTCTGTAGGTCCCCTTCAGGTACTGGAAGGCTGCTATGAGGTCTCCCTGGAGCCTTCTGTTTTCCAGGTTGAACAACCCCAACTCTCTCAGCCTGCCTTCATTGGAGAGGAGCTCCAGCCCCCTGATCATTTTCATGGCCTCCTCTGGGCTTGTTCCAACTGCTCCATGTCCTTCTTATGCTGGGGACTCTGGAACTGGACACAGTACTCCAGGTAGGGTCTCACAAGAGCAGAGTAGAGGTGGAGAATCACCTCCCTCAACCTGCTGGTCACACTTCTTTTGATGCAGCCCAGAATACCACTGGCTTTCCAGCCTGCAAATGCACACTGCTGGCTTATGTTGAGCTTCTCATTAACCATCACCCCCAAGTCCTTCTCCTCGGGGCTTTTCTCAACCAACTGAGCAGTGAGATAACAAAGCTTCAGTAGAAGATGAAGTGAACAAGAGAAAACTCAGCTATATTTTAGAGAGTACTGGCTCACTAAGTTGAGATAGTCCTGATGCATGCATTTCTGCTGCTGAGAAAGGAAACCAAGCTACATTGTATCGAGACTGGCAAAATAAGTAATATTTGAAATTACCATACAGATAACATTAATCACTTGGTATTAGACAAGGTGAACTATGGGGTTAATCTAGTATGGAAAATCCCATTGATAATGTTGGCATGTGCCCCATAAAATTGGTTGCCCAGGGAACAAGGGAAGGACAGTTCTGTTTACTTTAATGTGTGACACAAGAGACCCGGAGCAGTCAAAAAATCCGGTTACTGAAAAAATAGTACACAACTAGATAGCAGGAATTCACTAAAATAGCATGTACTTCTCTCATTTCCCTGGATAACAGCTGGATGTGTACTGTGGTGTATGCATCACTAAATTTCCTAAAGCTGCAAAGCAATCTGATCAGCTCTGTTGGGAAGTTTCTAAGTGTCACAGATTGTAAAGTAATGGTTCTTAGAAACTGCCAGAAACAAACATGAAAAGAAAGCCACAGAAGCCCTTTAAAACATGCCAAACAAATCAAAAAAAGGACAAAGATCAGGTGGCAGAAATTGCATTTATTTTTGTGAATAGGCAAAAATGAAATTTTGCTGTAAGCAAAATGATGCTTTGCCATCACTTAGCACCATCACTGCTGCACTAACATTCCCCGAAAAAACTCCCTTTGTCAATGTATTGTTGTTAATTTGATAGCCTCCAGTAACATTCTGATCTCTCTTGGGATGTTAATATGCCCTGAGCTGAGATTAATGGAGTATGTAAGCATGGTTTAGAGCTCGTTTTAAAATAATTTTCTGTTTCAGAATTTTAAAAAAAACCCTATGCCTGATTTGAACTCTCCACTCATTCCATTCCAGGGAATGGAATAAGCACAAATAAAAATTGGTTAACATCCTTGCAACATGCCATGGCACAATGTCTGATCCTGGGAGGGCTGTATTAAATTGTCTGTGGTGCCCTGTGAGAGGAACGGCATTGCTGCAGAGTAAGCCTCCGTGTACGGTCAGGTGAAGCGTGCCTGGAGCTGTGGCACAGTGTGTCTGCTGGTAACATGGGAGTGCTGGTGAACCCCCAGATTCCTGGAGGTGGAGTGTGTGTGTCTAACGGCCGCTTTGAAAGTATCAGGGCTAAAGAAGTGGACAAGTCATTGTGCTCTTAAGTAAGACATTACAGTCAGTGGTTTTTTTGTCTTCCATCTGATAATCATGGTCTTGCTCTTTTGTTAGATTTCCACATTCCCATGGAAATGAAGTTGGGAAGTGCACAGAAATACACTGTTGATTTTGTATTCTTTCCAGTGTACTTTTCATCTACACATCATGGAGCAGAAAATGAGAGGCTTGCACTACCCCAATTCTCACAGGGGATCATTAGGATTCCCCACTGTTGCCTAATCATGTGCTGTCCTATTGACGTGCAGTCAATTGATAGGGTAATTGTGTCTTGTGCAGTAGATCTTGCTTGAGTACAGCAGTGTGTCGGTTTTAGTTATGAAAAACTGGTATGAATTTTAAGCTCTTAAATGAACAACAGATCTTTCTGTGCTTCACAAAGTATAAGCACGAATTATGGAGGGATTAAGTAATGGAAAAAGGAACATTTAAAACACATATATTTGCAGATGGGCTTTTGTATGGAAGAAGTATATCAGATGCATGCCAAATCAGCTGAGTTTTTAATTTTTAAAATGCTGGAAGGAGTTTACGAATGGGACTGTCCATTAGAGGGACTGCCTTAGCAGCTGGAGTTTGTCTGTTGTAACACACTGCGCTCATGAGAGCTGAAGTTCCCACTGTGAGCTGGGGAGCTGCAAGGCCTGAGCACCACCAGAGAGAGCTAATGAGTGGTGTGGAAGGAAGAAGTTGTCTTTGAGCTCATTCTTTATTGTATGTACTTTACGGTCTGAGCTGCAGTCATTAGCCCAGTAAGGGTTAAGGGAACAAGGCTGTGGCTAAAGCCATGCTGGTTACCCAAGCCTCTTTGGTCTTGGTAATACTGCAGAGGTTTTTCTGCAGACTGAGGGAGCACAGGATGCTGCAGTCTAATTTCCAGGTATATGCTGGGAAAAGAATCCCTCAGCACCAGGGTTGTTACCATGAGCTCCACAATGCCTCATGGGCCTAGGCTACCTTATTTATGAAAGAAGACCTATACTATAGACAGGCTGGGTTGAAGGAAAGCTCACTTATATTTCATGGAAGTAGCAAATTTGCTGACCCCATAAACTTCATTTCCTGTGGTCTAGCTCACTGGTCCTGAAAGTGCTTCTACCTTTGAGGGCTTCTGCAGCAGGTGGCCGTGATCTCTGTCCCCAGCACCCAGTGGGGTCACCTGCTGGGGGGACACACTGGAGTGTCTGGCTGGGTTTGGCTTTTGCTTTCATGTCACCTCCATTGGGTACACTGATCTATTTTGAAGCTAGTGGTATTATTATGCTGAATTAAATTAAACCAAGAACTTTCATGAGGATGTGGGAATGTCTCCCCAGTGCTGCAGGGCAATATTGATTAGCCCCAGTGTGAATCTAAGAATGACAGCACTGGAAAGGTTACTTAATATTATTTTGTGGCAGCACATATGTTTCGCAAACTGCTGTTTTGAAGGTCAGACATTTGTACATACCGCTTTTGCCAGTTTCCTAGCCAGCCTTCAGCTCACAGCCAGGCTGGCCATGGTTATTTCCTTTTAGTAATTTTGGAGGTTGTGTTTGAGATGAAGGCAAGAAGTAGGGCAGATTACCGGTGACAGGTGATGAGGTTGTTATGCTGAGACATTAGCTAGGGATAGGAGAAATGTGAGAAGATAATGCATTCGCTTGCCTGTCTGATAATGATGTGGCAGTTTCTGTTTGTGCACATATATTGCCAGTAAGTCAGCATGTTGAGAACCACTAATAGGAAGGCTATAAAGCCTGCAAAGTTGTTCTGGCTTCTGTTTTATACAGATGTGCCACAGTATGAAATTATGAAATTTGCTTTTAGCGAGTTTTGCTTCCTCTTATTTTAAGGCACATTGTACACTAATGTGTTCTATTACAAAAATCCATTTTCAGTGACTCATACATTTTCTTTTAATGTGTGGTGGCTTTCTTAGACAAGGCAGGCACACTTTTTTTCCAATTGTTTCAGCAAAAGCAGGAAAAGGACTGCATGGTGATGGATTTTGTATACAAAGGTGCTTCAGAAAATTATCAGAAATAAGGCTTATATAAGAACTGTGTGATTTACATAAATCCTTTGTTTTATCATTGTTCCTACTTTTCTTTCTTGTATAAATTTTATTTCCCCTTTCCCTAGTCCTTTTTTAAAGATGGGGAAATTCATATTAAAAGAGGCATGTGAGCAGAGTCTGATCTTTACTGCCCAGGCAAAATCATGATGACATCCAAATCCAGAATTCCTTCAGTCTACTGACTCTACTGTTCAAAAAAGTGTTTTTAGTAAAGATTGGGAGGAACTATAAAGGTCCAGTAAGATTAAGAGGTTTGGGATTTTTTTTTGTAAATGTAATGACTGAATTAACAGGTCCCAAGAAGTTTATTTGAAAATGAAATCCTCAAAGTTGACTTCATAATTCCTCAGTGAAGTTGTTTTTACTGCTATGAGTTTAAAATGTAGTGAATATTACTGTAACATCACTGATTGTTAAATATGGAGGTAAAAGCAAAATATTCATGCTTTATGAGAAGGTAGAGGAGCAACACAAGATTTGTAAATATTATTCCATATTTTTATTCCTTCATAGAGCTGCTGAGAGGTTATGGCATTGCCATGTCACTTTGTATTAGAAAATACAGCCATATATGTCAAGTAGAAATGGTTCCATGTTGTTCATTGTGGCATTTTCAAGGCATCCACCAAGTATCTGTTCCATTCACCACTTACTTATTGCCTGCAGATAGCTTTACTAATACATTGTGAGTCATAATCTGATTTCTGAATTTAAGGAAAATAAATGTCCATTTGATGTGAATGGGGCTCTTCCCACTAAGGGAGCTTTGAGGTTTGCAGGTTTGTCTCAAGTTGCACATGTTTTATCTTCACAATATGGCTTTACATGTTATAAGGATGAAGAATGCTGTCTATTACTACCTTTTAACAGACAGCAAGACCAACCTGTTAACAGGGATGAATGTGTATTTGAGGTAGCCAGCGTGCTAATTACCACTTCCTCAATTTGGAAATTCATCAAATATAAAATACCAAACCAACAACAGTCTGACAACATTTTCATATTACCATCTTCACTGTTACTGTTGTGTATTTTGGAGTTGCATTGTACATGACTAGCTGCAAAAAGAGTTGGTTTTCAGTGTAAGAACAGCTGGTAACAGCAGATTGGGAATGCAAGTAAGCAGAGATGAATTGCCCAGGCCTATCAGTTGCACACCAGAAAGATATAGGAATTAAAATGTCACTGTNGGTGTGATCAATGTAATTTTGAAGCCTGTCTCCACCTCAATACAGGTGACAAAATATTCCTGACATCAGCATTATGTCACCTGTGAATTGGTTGGAGACTTCCTTGTGTGGAGAACCTTTTGATATATCATCAGCTGAAATTATCATCAGACCCATAGGAGAACTGCAGTATTGTTCATCCAAACTTACCAAGATGCAGCATTTCATAGCATGGACAAGAAAATGGAAAACTCAGTGGTAGAGTCATATTGCAGGAAAGTAACTAAAGGGTGCCAAGCCCACCTCACTCCAAAGGTAAAAGTTTTAAGGTCAGCTCTTAAGCACCCCAGTTCAGAAGCTTGAGGCTGCATCCAGTAAGTAGCCATCTGCTGACTGGAAAAATACAAATGAAAGTGTGAAGTGTTGGGTTTGGCATAATGTTATGCCAAGACCTATATCTGTAATTTAAGATGTTACTACACTGAAAAATAAGCTAAAACAAAAAAGACTCCAGAAAAATCTCCAGCCTTTTCATACTAACTGTTGCTTAGGCTAAATCAATGGCATATTATATATGTAGAATTAAGTATTTAAAAATAATTAAAAAGCAACTCTTTTATTTCCCTCATGAATGTTATAGTCAAGATTTGTTCCTTCTGTAATTAAAATTACAAATACATAAACTTGTGTCAAGACATGTGTCCTGTTGAATCTATATATTCACTAGAAGCACAGGGATCAGCCACGGTAGGGATCACCAACCTATTCCATGCATATCTTTGAATATTCCTTGTAGATGATAGCTGTCTGACTGATATTATTGACTGGAGTGTCATTCCATTGAAAACTTCATAGCTTGCATCAGTCTATCTACATGAGATTATTGTCATGGTGTAAAAGATTCTCATGAATTTCACCAACTGATGGAGCCATTCAGCTGCTAAAGGAAAAACCTCCTAGCAGTTATAATATCAAAATTGAGGACAATATCCTATTGAGGACAATAATATCCAATTGAGGACAATGCCTGTTCCCTTTCATACTCTGTAATACCAACACTAATTGTAAACAAAGTAGGGTATCTGCTGGCCAAAATAAACCATCCTTGTGATTATCCATTTTAATGAAACTTAGTAGAGGAAGTTTCTGACATTATTGAAAAAGCTGATGTGATTGAAAGACTGGTTCAAAGAAATAGCTGATTTCTTTCAGCAGACAAGAAGGCACAAAAAGCTTCCAGACATCTCTAGTTACCTTCTTGGTGAGGACAGTGCTTTTGGTTCCTGCATAGCAGAAGGAGAAAAAATTATGTCTAGGTTTCATAAAAGGAATCCTTGAGTACATATGTCAGTAGATTGGATTGGATTCAATATCGAAGAAAAGTATTGGTCAAAGGTCTGCTCTTCACAAAAGACCAGAACGATTTAATTAGAGGTGGATTTGCCCTTTGCCCAGATTGAGGTGGATGCTGAGGTCACGGGTGCTTGTACATAAACAGTTTGGGAGAAGCAAGGAAGAGGGACAAGTCACGGGTGACTTGCCTCAGGTCAGAGTATGATGAAACTTTATCAGATTGAGTCTGCTGCTACTCAAAATGTCAGTCAAAAGGCCTGTCCCTTCCAGGAGACTCTTGTGTGAGTCACAACAGCCATAAGCACAACTGGCTTCTTTAGGGGTGGTTCTCAGGCTGAAGAGATGTCCTGAAACACCCTATGCACAAACTAGAATTGCACATGTAATGCAAATCTGAAAGCCAAAGCAGGGCAAAAACACAAACATGTATATAGACTTGGTTGTATCAGGATGCTGGTAAGCAGAGTCCAAAAAAGAGAAAGTGGCCTTTGTTTAGCAAATTGTCAGCTTCTCTGTTATGTCCTAAAATATTCATACCAGTAAAATTTCTCCAGATGTCAGTAGGGATTTCTGCATGAGCAGGGAGATGCAAGATGTGGTTCTACTAATGTCTGTACTTTTTGAGGTGTAATACTGCTTCATTCTGTGGGATCTGTACTGATGGTAGCCCTCCATAAGCCAGCGGAAGTACGTATCCTTAAGAATTTATGTTGGTTGTAAAATTTCTTGACTGAAATGCAGTATTTCCTGTGAATTATTAGTGTAAGCCTTAAGTCTCTTGTCTTACATTACATTTCTTAAATTCATGGCAAAAATGTTGTACTTTTTTGGCATTTATTTAAAAGGTCAGCCTGGAGTTCTGTCTTAAGTCATATTTAAGAAAGAAAAATAGGAATTACAAGAGAGCGTTGCTTTCCGTTGACTTTTCCATATATCTACTTCTTGCTTTTACTTCATTTACAGTTTAAGATTTCAGTGCATGAAGCCAAAGTGGACCTTTGTATCAGCTCGTCTCACTTGTATATAACAATTCCTTAAGTATCATTTAGCTTCTCCTTTATTGGACCTCTTATTTGATAGGGATTACTTCCAGTGAGACAGCTAAACTCAGTATGAATGTGCTTGGAGATGAAAAACCTGCCTGTTAATTCCCAGCTCCTCATATTTACTGGTAAAAATGTATATCATGTAGGAAACTGAATGCACCTGGTTGTGTTTTCTAGCTGCCAGTTCTTACTGCCTACCAAGAGTGTGAAGCCATACAAGAACTTTGGCTATAGAGAGGAAAAAGCTGTAAATCTGGTTTGAATGTTAATTGTGCTTTAGTATTTTTAAGACGTCTTGCTGTAGGCGCTATTAGTCTTTTATGTTGTTGCATTTTTGTGCTGGTATGACCTGAACAGAGAGAATGAAATCATAATTTCCCTTCTGCTGGGGGCAAATATAATTTATTTTTCTTATTATTATTGGAGCCTCTTAACAGGAATGAAGACTCATTGCTTTAAAGACACATGCATTTAATAACAGGGATTTGATGTGTTCTGATCTCAGTGCCCATATGTAGTCTCCTACAGATCAGAAGCTGTGCACAGCTGCAGATATTTGTGCACATGAAGTGCCTTACAGGACCATTGCCTAACTGCACACATTTTACATGCTTTCCTTCTGATACGGATCTAAAGCTGCCAACAACAGCGTGGGAGCAGCAAAAATTAAAAGGAAGGGAAAGAATGTTTCCAATAAAAGTCTGCCTCCCTTGCATAGTCTAAGTGACAGTAAGCGTTCCAGCTTTGAGGGGTTTTGGTTGTCATTGTATGCAAAAATATTTCAAAGTGAGGAGAAAAAGACAAATATAAAGAGGGGGAGGAAAGGACTGTGGCACCACCGGGCTTCATTCAAATTTGAAGCCAAGACTGTGAAGAGGGAAGTGATGACAACTACAGAGTTATATGTGCATAAGAGCCAAGTTTCCCACACATGTTCTCATCCGTATCACAGTTTGGGGTACTTGGTAATGGAGGCTTGAGCTCCAGCAAGCAGGGAAGCAAGGCCAACCACAAAGTTCAGATCTGGAGCCAAACTTCTGCATGTTTGGGAATAGCTAGCCCTCTGGCTTGAGATTTTACTCATCCTAAGTATGCACAAAAACAAGTAAGAAATGTGAACAAAGATGATTTTCAAGTTGCAGCTGTAATACTTTAAGCCCTTTAGCAGTTTTGATTAACCAGGGGATTACACAAGATTTTATTGTGGGTTTTATTTTATTTTATTTCAACAAATTTATACATGACAAATACTTTGTCTTTTGTATTGCATTTCAATCTCAAATGAGCCTGAAATCAGGTTTGAAGTAAATTCCACTTGTGCCTCCTCATTAGATCTTATGCTTTAGGTAGCAGCTGCTTTTCTGCAGGAGAGAGTGAGCTCCTGTCCTACTCTAAAATCAGCTCTTCAGCCCTACTAAGCAAGAGGAGACTGGCTGGATGCCACTGTGCTGGCAGTGGTGTGGCAGCCACTGGCCAGTGTCACCAAACTGTGGGTCCTGCTGAGGGCTGGAACGGCTGTGCTGAGATGCAGAATGTTGTAAGGTACCACTGCCTTTGCCTGCTGGCCCTCCTTGCTGCCTGGGAGAGCTGATTTCTACCCCATTTCTGGGGAGTCTGCTGCTATAAGCATAAACGTAGACATCCTGTGCTCATCTTCTTCACTTAATTGCATTAGGTAGAGTATGCAGAAGATGCTGGAGACTGCTTAATTGATTTGAACTTGAGGGAATGGCTTTGGTTGCTGAAGTTGGTGTGGCATCTGTCTGTAACCTTCTTCCTTTTCCCTTGCACTTCTGTTGTGGCAGGAGCTGCTTAGTTCTTGGAGGTGCTAGAGAAACTCTGTTTCTTGTAAGAGAGTCACTTTTTCTAGAGCTTCACTACCTGAAATCATGAAAAGCAGTTCCTCTGCATACTATACTTCTGCCTGATTTGGGGTCCAAAGCATGTCCAGCAGCTCCTTTGGAATTAACAAGACTGGAACTGTGTCTATCACTTTAATTTAATTTCACTTGAACCACATATAAAACCACCAGTGATCTATTGAAAACAATCTTCCGTGTTGATCAGGCTCTGCAATTTGCATTTAATGCTATATCTACAGTGATTAATGACATATTATATAGAATAGACAGATTCTGAGGATATGATTTGCTTTGTTGTTTTTGTAACAAAAGAAGCTGGTGGCCCTTCTTTGTAAAAAAACAGTAACTCACTCAGGGAGAGGCCCACTCCCCAGTGGCAAATGTCTGTCTTGAAAATAAGAATGTCCCATGTTCCCTTATGTCCCAGTGGCTGGGTCACATTGAGCAGACAACTGAGCAAGCACACTGCAGAAGTCTGAAGATAGATAAGTTCATGGTTTAACATTATTTTAGAAAGCATAATCTTTTTCATGTAAAACATTTTTTTTTTCTGGTCATTCAAAAACAACTCATCAAATAGTCCTCATGCTCCTCATAATTATACTAACTACTGATTTAGGATTAATATGGTTCATTCCAATACAGATTGTTCACGTTAAGATGCAGTTGGCATCAAAACTGTCCTGTCTTATGACTACTACTGTATATGATATAATTTAATTAAGGAGTAATCCCTTTCAAAATTGGCCATTAGCATTAGCTAGCAATTTGCTAGGTTTGCTCCAGAAGTTTAACACTATAGCTGTGGTAAGCAATAACTAATTTCATGGGGTTTTATTGTTATTAAACAGTAGAATAAATTTCTGATAGAAATAATTTATTTTTTAAAAAGTCTGTAGGTTGGTTGAGTGCACTCAGATTGCTTTACAATGGATATTTTTCTGGCAGATGAATAGTTCTCTGCTAGTCAATTCAGTTTTGAGTTCTCAAATTTAGCACTTCAATTATGCATTCTTCGTTTGTTTTATTAATTGTTTGGTTATATTTGACTATGCTGAACTATACATGCATGCATAATATATGACATATTATTCATTAAATTTTCCAATGTGACAGGCTCTGGTTACTCATGAGTAATACAGTACCTGTCACATAATAAATAGAGTAAAGCTACTTTATGTGAGCTTGTTCAAAGTTCTTAAACATAATTATCTGAATTGTTGAAAGGAAGTAAGTGTTGAAATTACTCTGATACACGGTGTAGTAATTTGAGGAAAGAAATTCTTATGTATCAGGTAGAACTCTCCTAAATACGTTTATGACAGGAACAAATGAGATAAATTGAGATATTCTGTACTTAATACCAAGGTTGAAGCTGGCTGAGATTGTCATGCCAACCCTTGCTCTTACTAATTAGCGGTTCATTCTTTCTGGGCCAAATTATCTGCTGCTGTAAATTTGTGCAGCTTTATTAACTTCATTAGAACTGGATCGAATTACACAGGCATAGAATTTAGTTGTGAAGCAGGATTTATCGCTGTGGTGTGGAGATGGAGTTTTTGCAGGACTGGTCCTGTATGATAGGAAACACATGACTGATGAATTCCAGGAGATGCAGTACGCTGGGAAGCCTGGTTTCATGTGTCCTCTGGCCATCAAGTGCAATAACCTCAGCGCCCACTCAGTGCCTTCAGATGCAATTATTCTGCAATGGAAATAGAAAGGAAACTTTCTGGTTTTGTTTGAATCAAACATAACGAAAACGTTTTATTTTGCTGAATTGCAATGCCTCATCTCAGGTGAGTTAGAGGTCTGCATGGCTGGTGTGTGCTGCCCTGGTGCCTTGTGGGAGCCGTGTGCCAGTGTGGAGTTCTCTCCTGCTTCAATCCTCCTGTGCTGCCTGCTCCCCAGTTGCCCCGGTGCACAGAGAGGTTTCTGAATTTGTCAAGAGGGCAAGAGTCTGACTGCAGACAGGAGAAGGTGAGGTGAGAGTAAATGGAACTACAGCTCCCATCAGGCTCCAGGTTTTACACCGAATTTGAGTTATTCTTCTTGAAAAGTAGCATTAAACAGGGACTCAGGGAAATATATTCCAGCACTGACATTAAATGTTTTGAGGCTTTAATGTCAAAATACTTTTGTTGAATTGAAAGTACCAGAAAAAACACTGAAATTTTCAAATAAAAAATTAAACTCATTTCACCCTATAAAGCATTTTGACTATAAACCCCCCAATTTTTCCTTAGGGTGCTTAATGTCACAGTGGTCTTGTTTTTACATGGTAAAATATTTTTCAGTGATTTCCCACATGATGATGCACGGAAGGAGAAATAACATTAGCAGATAAATTTTGCCACTTACTGAATTCCATAAAATGCATACCCACCTTCTTTGAACTTGCAGGGTACCTNTCTCCCCCCCCCCCCCCAGCCTGTATTAGCATTACTACTTTAGGACTTTTACCAATATTTTAAATTTCAATGGAATTTTGAGATAGTTCAGCCTCTAAATAAATAACACAAATTAATAGAAAAGCGTGACTTAAAGTGAAATCACAGAAATCATTGGAAGAGTAATCCAGTTACACTTTTGTTATCTGTTTCTGGTTCATTATTTTTCACCTGCAGTGCAGTCAGTAGCTTCACAGGAGAAAACCAGACCTCAATACAAAGAACATCAACCAACTTTTGATGGACAACATTTCTCCAAATTCACATATTTTATGAGGCTCATATGCTCTGGAGAGTTGCTCCAGCTTCCTTAGGACAGAGCAAACACCATAAAACTCTTCTTTCCTGGGTTTCTAGAACAGAACTAAAAAATTGTATCTGTTTCTTTCCTTGCAAATTTGAAAATTTTGTTGAGAGAGGAATACACTACTGAAAATAGTTCATTTGTGGAGCAGGTTCTACAACGATGAAAGATTTAAACAGGTATTCATTATGTGATGTTAATTTTGGCTCCCCTTTGGACTGTTGTGTTTAAAGACAAATCTTGAAAACTAAATATAAACTGTTACCACTGAAATTCATGTACATTCATAAATATTAGAAGTTAGTTTTAGAAAACTTATGATGCCATTTTATGATGCCTTGAAATGCTACTAATGTATACTATTACTCTTCTCTTCTCTTCTCTTCTCTTCTCTTCTCTTCTCTTCTCTTCTCTTCTCTTCTCTTCTCTTCTCTCTCTTTTTTCTCATAGTAGGAATTAGATTCTGCTTTCCTTTATTACAAATGCGATCTACTGATCGCATAGTTAATTTCCTAATGTGTGAGACTGCAGTTGTGTTGTGGCATCTAGTTTCAGCTTCCTGGTGCAATACAAAAAGAAATCCGACTTCCAAAAAAATTTCTTATATGCAACAGGAAATTTGGAATACTCTAAGAGAGTGAATTCAGTGGCCTTTTATAATCTTCTTTATTACAAATTCCATTACAGAATTACACAGAATAATAATACTTTTTTAGGCAGAAATGGGTTAAGCTTGTAAAGCAGTGAACCACAATTCAGTAGGAAAAGTTCACATGAAAATTTGTTGCAAACATAAATAGGATTATATCCACTGACTCTGCTGGCATCATGCATTTCAGGAGACAAAACAGTCTAAGGAGTCAGTACCCCACACAGCACAAATGAATGTATACTACCTTTTTAGTCTCATTTTATTAGATATATGATTCAGCTTGCATTTATGCTTTGGTTTTCATGCTACAAATGCTATTGTATAAGTTCCAGTGACACACAAGTATCAGTTCATCCAGTATCCTCACTTTTCTGACACAGACATGTATGTGGTCATGGTGAGTTTTCATTTAAAGAGCACATTGTTATATTAGTCATGAAGTCACACAACAATACTGTGTCTATTATTTTACAGAGATGTATGTACTGTAGCACTGTGTATATTGAATAAGGAAGGTTCACTATGGCAATATTTGTGTATGAGAGTAGGAGAGGATATCTGTCTTTCTGTTACACTTGAATAATAGTCCTGAAATGTACCAAATGCCTAGTAGAAATGTGGCTCCTGTTCTCTTATACTGAATGCTAAATATAGTCTTCTGAAATGGAAGAATAAAATCAACATTCAAAGCATATTTGTGTTAGGGCTGTCAGAAGATTTACTTTCCTTTCACTACCAGCAGTTTTTGCTCTCACATTTCTCATCTGTTTACCTACACCAAAGGGCTTTACTGTGTGCCCTCTTCCGTCACGCTAATGTGCTGGCTAGCAGAAAACCAACAAGAACATTACTACATTGATTTTCTCTCATGCCTGCAAGCCATGAAGTTTCCATGATTAATATAAATCAATATTTGTGGTAGAGCAGAAGGTGATCTGCATAACTGCTGATGAAAGAAAGAACACTGAAAGTTTCATTCAACATTCCTTGTTATTGTAAATACTTATCTTCAGAGGATTCCCACTGCACCAGGCTTCACACTGTGAAGCCTGAAGTTTTTAGTGTGATACTGACAAAATTTCCTCAGCTGTGACCCCTCAAAAGATTTTAGCACAAGTGAATTTAGAAAAGAACTAGAAACTGAGCTAGATCCCCTGCTTTCTTACTGCTTTTTAGAGGGGAGATGTAATTAGACTAGACTAGACTAGACTAGAAATTTCAGTTGGAAGGGACCTGTAACGATCATCTAGTCAGCCTAACCAATTCAGAGCTGACCTAAAGTTAAAGCCTGTTATTGTCCAAATGCCTCTTAAACATTGACAGACTTGGGACATTGACCACCTCTCTAGGAAGCCAGTTTCATTGTTTAACCACCCTCTCCGTAAAGAAATGCTTCCTAATGTCCTGTCTAAACCTCCTGATGAAAACCATTCAATCATTCCTTGAAGATTTAAAGAGTTGTGTGCATAGTGATGATGCTTGGCTTTTGACAGGCTAGAAAATTGCAATTCTAGCTGTCCTCCAGCTTATCTGGTCTCCTCTGTGATAACAGGAGGCCCCACTCACTCATATTTCCTTTTTACTTTCCTCATGTGGAATTCTTTTCAGTCTCCTTTTTACCAACCCTCCATAAAGAGACTGAAAAACAACTGTGAACTTTGGAATTGTAACTAAGAAGTGAATCTGTTAAGGGTATGTGTTCAAATATTACATGTATACAAGTAAACACAGTATAAGAGTGTTACGCAAGTGACAGAGGGAATGTGTTTCAGGTAAACTCTTTATAGATACTATAGATGTGATTCATAGTTTAAGTTTCAGCTGAGAGTCCACTAGAAGTTTTATTCTTCCTGTGCTCTTTTTTCAGGAAAAAAGAAGCAATTGCTGTGAACTTGGTGTATAATAATTTTAAGTCTTAAAAGGATACGTACAGATTTTGAAAACTTAGCTATTGGTTTCCAAAAAAGAACTCCAGAGCATGATTCTCTCTCACATTTTTTTCAGCTGTACAAATTCTGCATAGAAAACTGGCCTGCCACATATGTGGCGTAATGTACATCAGAACACAGCTTTGCAATACTTCACTTTGTTCCCTGTTACTGACTGGCTTTCTCTCAACAAATCCACCTTTTAAAAGCTTCAAATTTTAAGCATCTAAGGAACTCCATGAAAACAGGTCTCTTTAGGGGGTAGTAACTGAGTGTGCTGTAAGTAAATAGTGGTTTTATATCTCTTTAAAGTTTTACATTACTTGTAGGAAAACTGTATTACGGCTAAGCTAGCTACATAGCAAATGGTCTAGTCTGACTATCACAACTTGTCTTTGGACCTGAATAAGTATGTGAAATGTCTGCGATCACAATGATAATCTTTGGCAGTTTGTTGTCTATAAAAAATGTCCAGTCTTAAACAAACATCAGTACTGTAACACTTTGTATAGAATTTTATTTCAGGGTTTAGAAATATATAGTTTTAAAAGTAAAGACATTAAAAAAGGAGCAATGGTCACATCCAGTCTGTTTACATCATGATCTGAGACAGGAAACCAGTAAGTTATTGTATCTACATCAACTTTATGTGGATATCTGTATAAAAGAATCATTTTTGTTCTTTGTTTCTCGGTGTTAGAAATGGATGTTTGGTGCAAGTAGGATGCGTTATTAGTAAAGTGAGACTGCTTGTATTTTTTGATATACTTAAGACTGAGAAATGTGAAAGGTGACTCCTTGAAAGCTATGCTGTGCCCAGTGGTGTGAATTGTGGAATATGCAAGTTATGTTTTATTCTAGGTAGTGATTTCCTTTTAAGGCTAAAGGTTTTCCTCTGGTAGTTCTTGTACTTACACAGTTTGTGTGAGAGTTGCAACAACAGGTGCAGCAACAATTTTGCTGTGCAGACACAACTCAGTGTCCCAGAAGCAAGTGATTTGCCTGAGACATATACAAGTCACTGGTGATCTGATGCAGAAATTAGGTTTGTATAAGTCCCAGCAGTTCACAGCAGTAGTTTGACCACAAAACCATCTGCAGTTTCATTTGCTGTTGTTCTGTACTAGTCTTTTGGTGCACTGGTATTCATCCCCACCAAATGCTCGTCAGTCCAGTACTTTTTGAATGACTACCTTATCTTCTTTTTTTTAATAAGAGCAAGGACAGGTGGCTGTGTAGTTTCCAATCAAGCAAGAATGCTAATGAATTATACAGAACTTCTGACTTGCATTTAGTAGCACCGTGACATGTTATAACAGCCTGCCAAACCCAGCATTTCTTATAAATCACATTTCAAGGGGCAAAATTATCCACCTGTCATAGCTGAGGCTTGTGCAAGAGTCAGTGTTTGAGGATGACATGATTTGCTTCATCTTGTAAAGTACCTTTTTATGATAGATATTTCCTTTTTTAATGGACTAAATAAGGTAATTTAATATTTTCTTCCTGCTGCCCAACCAAGGCAGCACTGTGCACTTTGCTTCATTTCTGGAAACGTTCTTTTGTTCTTTGGCAAGAAGAAAATCCATTTCAGAGATGGTGTTTGAATAATCATTGGCAACATGCCCGAAGTATTGACATTGTCTCATCAGGACTCTGTACACCTGCATGTCTGTGCAATGTCTAATCTTATTTAGCAAGAAATTGATTTTATATAAGTTTGTTAAATGCTGACTGATTTTACATACTTTGTGGTGATACAGATGACCTGGAGCCTAGACATACCATTGGCAGAACTATAAAGACTGATGATTTATATCCTAACAAATGGTGGTACAATTTGTAGATGTAACATAAGAAACCACATACAAGTTCTTCACTAGACAGTGATGTGTGTCCAGCAACATTAAATCAAATGGGTACTGTGACTTTCTGGTGTAAAACAGGGAGTGTTTGTCTCAGAATTTATCCTCAGGCCTTTGGGTAAGAAATTATTCATCATTTTCAGTTTTCAGAGGATCATAACAATAAATTTGCTTCTGCAATTTGACCTGCTTGGCAGATCTCAGTACAGAAAGGTCTTTTTGTTTTTGAAGAAGTCAAGTCATCGGAGAGTTATTTCTGTCTTACAAGTGAAATGAGCAGGAAGGAAATGTCAGCACTCTGAGGAAATGTTCAGCCATCTTAGAGCTTTCTACATTTTCTGTTACATACCTGTATAAGAGATCTGTGCAGCTCTGTGAGATACTGTTTGACTTCTTGGAAACAAGAAAGGCTAAATCCCCAGCTGGTATAAATCAGCTGTGCTTTACTGAATCAGTAAAACTATGCACTTGCTTTATACCAGCAGACAGTCTGGGTAAAAGTGCACATTAGAGCTTATTTGTGTGTGAATATTGTTTACTATGTATATTAGTGGCAGTTATCATTAATATAATCCCAATGGCTCTGGGGTATACATTAATAAATTTTAAAATAGAATTAATTTTAAAAGTAAAATAAATTTGAAAATAAAAAAAAAGGATTAAAATAAAAAAGTAAGGCTATAGTTCTGCACAGCTGCCACTGGAAATGCAAACCTGGTATTTTATTTTGTGTATGACTTATTTTGTAATTTAATTCAAACTTTGGTACGTGTTACTTTTGGGCTTAATTTATTTAATGGTAAATTGTACCTCCTTTTTTTGATTGAATCGTAGTGCTGCTTTATGGGATCAAAAATCCTGTCTGGTTATATTGCTTAGTTTCTCTCATACTGCCTATTATTATTTCTGCAGTGCATAAATTCAGTAATTGAATGCTCCTACATTTGTACAAAAAAAACTTAAAAGGAAACATTAAAAGCAAAAGAACATAAAAAGGAAATGTCACTTTCACTTGTTTTTCAATGTGCTTTTTAGGATTCAGTCTTCTTCATTCTTCCCAAGAACAGGTAGGAAGTTTTGAGAGTTTGTTCAGGGAATATCATGTGCGGGCAAAGCAAGGTCACGTCTGCCTCCTTTCCAATGGCTCATTCCTCAGACCACTCCCAAGAAACACCTCTTGGCAGCACACTCAATGATTTGTCTCAACAAAGGATGTTATCCAGTAGAGAAAGATATAATTAACTGTAGGAAGGCCAGTTACACCTAGCTAACTGTTTCCTGCAGTCCTCATCATTTCCCTGCCTTTTGGAATGATGCACATGTTGATTAACTAGAGAGTTGATGTGAGGTGGAGTTCACTAGAAAAAGGAGGAGGTTGGCACAGATGTAATAATAAAGAACAGGACACAAAACTAAAAAGTGTGCGAGTGCATACATCATGAATTAATAGTAATAAATCTATGCAATGAACTCCATGTGTTCAAAAATGATGAAAAAATACTTTAAATATTTTTCAGTTTCCCTATAGAGTTATGCTTTTCTTATGTCAAGCCTTGATCTACAGTTCTGTGGAGAGAAGAAGCATTTGCAATACTAAAACAACCCCTTTCACTTTAGATTTAAAACAGGATGACAGAAATATAAACATTGTATTAATCAATATTGATTTCTCTTTTCTTTTAGAGGGAGAGGAACAAAAATAATGAGAAATCCTGAATTTAGTTTCAAAGCCAGTCCCTTCACCCTTATTCTGAAAGTTTAGTCTTTTGTATAGCCTGCTGACATTATTGAGTACATAAGTCAATGGCAAATCTTCCACTGGAAATGGAGCCACAATTTCATCTCAAGATATCAAAACAGATCTTTATGTATGTTCTCATTTGCTTTCTGTTTTAACTTAACTTGGAAGCTTAAGAACTGCATGGTATGCTATACATTTTCTAGATTATGCTGAGGAGTAGATTAACAATTACAATTTTGCATGTACTTTAATAGGAAGAAACTAGGCTGTTTAGCCCTTTCCTGGGAAATTTTGGATCACTTGCTTGATCTCTCCTCTCCTAGAGTTCAGTTACTTCTTCAGATTTTGACCTATGTCTATTCTGCATTATTTCTCAGCAAATGTACGGATAAATGCTTGTATTTGTGAAAATGCCACATAATATACAAGTGGAACTGAATTCAATGTGATGGCTGTTCTTTGTAGTATTCTTAACAGAGGGCTGTGTGGGTGGAAAGTCAAAGCAATGTAATTCATTCACACCCAGTCTGGCAAAGAGCAAGCATAATATGTCATTTGGGAACTAGTATGCAAGCAAAAGAATGTTTTTATGTGACAGACAGGTCTGCACAGGTATTTAGATCCAGCTGACAGCTACAATATATACTAGGCAGGTACTTCTTTTTAGGAAAGAAAAACATAAGTGTTTTACCAGATCACATTTATATTCTGTCTGGGAGTCGTCCTGCCTTGAGAAAATCCTACTTGCCCCTTCCTGTCATCTGAGGTTGTTGAGTAAGCACCCTTGACCCACCCTATGCATAAAGTTATCTTTACCATGTATTTACGCTTAGCTGAGACGTGTGCATTGCACCTGTAAAATTGCTGGAGTGGACTCAAGCAGCATAAATGTCATAGCATACCCCGCAGTATAGGCTGTACAAACTCATCTGCACACAGCTGGCCAGTATCACAGTTCAGCTGCTTTGGCTGCTGTTGGGATTGAATGGAATACTAATTGTTGAAATTAATCTGACTTGCTCAGATGCACCTGTCTGAGTTGCAATCCATTTGCTTTGTAGATATCCCGTGAAAGAACCTAAAGTGGGCTATGTTAGGCAACTGTTACAAGGAGCCTGCCTCCTGGCTTGCTTAGAGCATTCTTGGGAAACATTTAAGTCAAAATATTGGTCCAAACACCGTGGTAGTCACACATCCAGATCAAATAGTGAAGGTCACTAGAGAGTGTCCTTAGCGTTGCCACAATGATGCATTCTGTTATTGAAATTTTAATTCTGGTCAAGTTTTCTATTTTAGGCACAAACTTTATAACCCACTGTTAGATGGTAACAATCCAGTCACTATAAGTGCTAAACTGGCTATGCATTTAGAGGATGCTAACTCTTAGTGAAAGTACTATGATAAAATAATGAGCAAATTCTACACATTCAGGATTATGGGGATTGCATTATTGCTGTAAATGCAGAAATAGCTATTGTCAAAGATAAAGAAGATTCTCTGAAGGTATATTCTACCTAATCAAAACATTTCCCACATGAAAAAGAAACAAAAGTAATAAAGTGATAAAAGCAACATTAAGCTGTACAAAGATGTGATATACAGACAAAGAACAAATTTAGAAGGAAGGTTTCCAGTTATGAAAGATAATCATGGCTGTTTGGTCCCCTCAGAGTTCATTAACAAACACTTGGGAGCACTGATTTGGGCCTGTATCTTTGTTTTTCCACTGGCATAACAGAAATAATTAATGGCAAAAACGGAAAAAGGTTGACTAAGAAGTTGGTATTAGTTTATGGGACATATTTTTAGCTTTACGCTAATTAAAGTGCAACTGGAAAACTCTTCTGACCCTCAGCAGTTGAAAATTTTCTTTTAAGTCATTTGGAGACCGTTTAACAATACAGATATCATAAGGGAATAGAAGAATGGTTATTTAATTTGTTTACTCCCTTTGCTGAAGAACTGGATTTTAAGATCTTCACTAATTTAGATCTTTACAGAGCTATAAGAAGCCAAAATAATTACTTATTTATATATTTCCTGTCTGCTATTCTGTTTAGGCTTCAGAGTTTGGACAAAAAAGAAAAAACTCTGATTTCTCTCTTTTAAAACAAAACAAAACCAAACCAAAAAACTCCTAAAGATTCTGCAGTTTTAAAACACTCTTGGTTTTGTCTGTTCCTTCCATTATCAAGATGTCTTTTCCCATGGTTCATAAATTTCCAGTAAACCTCAGAGAAATATTCCAAGACCACAGATAATGTTTAAGACCATGTTAAATTAAACCCAGCCTGTAACGATTATTAATTATTTTAAGTACTTCCTCTTTAGGCTTCATTTCCACTATTGGCAGACTGGGTTTGAGAAAAGCCAGAGATCTGAATACCAAGGAACACTTGCAACCTAAAACCAAGGAAATTAGCAGTTATTTCAGTTCTAAACTGCAAGCAATGTCAGTCTGTTTTGCTTCACGGATTTGTCTGCAGATTCCCACATGGGACCTGATTTAAGGACCTGACTCGAAGTCCCCTAGGACATCAGGTTCACCATGGCCTTTGGGGGACTTTGAACTATGCCACCACACTCTAGACCTGTTCCACATTCTCACATCTACAGATATTGCTGTGAGCAGAGGCCACCTTCTGAGAACCTGTTGCTTGTGGAAGGCATTAGAATTTTTGCCAAAGCCTTCTTCCATACCCACACATGTCCCTGACATTCCCTGTGTTGCCATTTACAGCTTGAGGGAAGGACACACTTCACATCCTTACAGCCATGAAATAGGTGTGCAAATACGAGTGTACTTGCAATTAGGGTAAGCAGGATGGTTATTTCCTCAGGAACAGACTTCCCTATATGTAAGGTTATTTGGAAATTACTTATATTGCTAGGAAGAGTCAAAGAAAATAGCGAGTCAGGTTTAGGTTAGGTATTGAATTACAGAATGAGAAAAAATGTTACACAAAGGAGAAAAAGAAGAGCATGTGGTCAGATTTACCCGTGACTTATTTCTTTGTCTTATTTGTGACACCTCACTCAGGTGCCAGAGCTGAGAGCACTGTCTTTCCTCACACACTGTCCCAGAGCGTCACAACTCAGCACTTCACCTGAAGGAGAGTTGTATAGTCTAAAACTTGTCTTTTGTTCCCCCTTCCACACTGTATCAGTTGTTCAGATGAAAGGCATTAGATTTACTTACAAACTTTGCCTTGCTTAAATATTTAACCTGTTGGGCATACAATTATGCGACTACTCAGCCTCTGAACTTGCCCTCTTCCTTAGTCACCATGTCTTAGTTTTGGCTGGAATGACTTTGGCTGTCCTTGGACTGTATCTGCGGAGCAGGCTGCTGAGAAACAGCCCTTCCCTTGGAGCAGCTTCTGCTCTGAGCTCTGCTCCATCACTTTCTCTTTTGTTCCTTTTGCCGTCCCTCTTTTCAACTTCCTTCCTAGATCTTTTTCAATAGGAAGGCTGCCTGGGGACTTGCACTAAATAGAGATGTGAAGGATCAGTGTTTCCCTCCGCTGCTAGCTGTGGCTGGGCCCTGGGATATGATATGCAAATCTAGGAAGGGATACGCTCTCTCCTTCCTGTTTGGGGCCAGGATTTTCCCTTCTCCTTAGCTGGCTGCTTTTAACTTGCATTTCACTTGTATTCTTTAATTAGCACATTCCTTCTAGCTTGGCTGGCTTTTTCCTGTTTGCAGCATCTCCACAATTGCTCTTCAATTCTATAAATTATACACTTCATGAGAAGTACTCATTGTAAATATGCGTGTTACTAGACTCATCAATTCTAGTTCACTGGGAGCTTTGAGCATAAATTCTGGATTACATATTAATAATGCAAATAGTAACTTAGTACTGAAAGTTACTTCCTAGGTGTCCCTCCTTTTACTGTGTTTGGGGGCGTTGTCATACCTGAACGGGTAACTCCAAGAAAGATAGTAATGCCCAAATATGTCAGGTGAAAAAATGTACAAATTAACTATATTGAAACTGAAGCTAATAATTTTATAGAGAGGAGTAAGTGGCAGAGTGTGAGGGCAGTGCTTCTTAAAGGCAGAATATGGCTCGTGTTACTTCTCATGAGGAAAAGGAGAAAAGAGGATTTACGATGTAAGCCATTAAAAGTCTGAAAATAACAATATAATGGAGAGATGAAGGAAGGAAGAGGAATGGGGTAGTGCTTTCTCCTCGAGGACAATGTCTCCACTTGGCCAGGCCAGATCTGCAGTGTGACAGTTCTTTGCTATAAAGGAGCCTGTGCAACATTAGTTGGTGTGCTGCTCCAGTAAGTTCTCCTTTAGCAAATTTCAGCATCAAGCAATGGACATATGAAATACCTCGTGCAGTGAATTTTAATTTTTTATCAAGATAATCAACAGGTCATAATAAAGTCTTTATATATGAGCTAGCAAACCAGAAAACTAAATTATGTCACAGAATGATGGAATCCTTTTGAAAGTAAATTTGACCTGTGATTATTTAAGTTGATAAATACGTTACTTACATAAAATATCCAGAACTGCATTCAAAATATGAGGTGCCTTTCAACTCTATAGTAGTGTTGCACAAATCATAGCAGAGTGATTAAAAGCTGGGCTAAGCAAGAACAGAATTTAGCTCATTACTTCTGCAACTCAGTATATTATTCTGCAACTGAATATACTGCAAATCTATATCTATCTATCTATATAGCAGTATCAGTGGGAGAATATGAAACTGTCACTGAAGTGTTGAGCTTTGATTACCTTACAGTGCTGAGATATACTGGGTTTAGGAACTGTTGTAGCCATGAATGTCAAAAGAAAGAATTGAGGCTTGTAGGCTGATGTAGTCTTTTGTTAGACCACCTGATGTAATTGGAAAAATGATCAAAAGCTTATCTGTTTTTTCCTGTAATATCAATCACTCTCACGAAAGATACTTTTTTCCTACAAATCTTTGCTGTTATATTTATCTTTCTAAGTGTAGAAGACATATATTCTTATGTCAAATGTGCACTTTATAATATTGATTACTTGAGATATTGTATATGACAAAGGTAAAGGAAATAAAGAAAGGAGTTTTGATGGATGTATAACAGAGTTGAACCCAGGCAAACTTTCCAGGCTCTGTTTATTATAAAGCACAAATCTCTGATGTGCAGACACTGCAGTCCTGTGGCTAGAACTGTACTATACAGTGGCATGAAGCTACATACTAGAAGGTTTAAATTGAAGTTTACAGGTTTAATTCTGAGGCAATTGCCAAAGCTGGAAAAGAGGTTAAGGTTTACTTTTTCTCATTCTGAAAATCAGAATACTCAGTGTGATAATCCAGTCTGTCTTTCTGTGAAACACAGATCACAACATTTCAATCCCAATTCTTTCATTAAGGCCGATTATTTAAGGCTGAATTAAAATATTATCTTTTGGAAAGACATATGCTCTGGATCTAAGAGTGCAAATATAATGGATAATTTATCCATGTCCCTCAAAACTTCTCCAGAAGTGACTCTGCTAATTTGATCATCCAATCAGTAGATCTTTCTGCATCTTTTCCTTGAAGGTTGAGAGGTGCCCAAAAGCAAAAGATTTCTGATAAAATAGATTGTGATCCATTGCTTTAAACTTTTTGTCTTTCATGTGGCTAGAATTTTTAGCACAATGATTTTTAATAGCTTCAACCTGCACTTGCAATTCCAGCTCTAAACTCTGATATAGTTGTATACTCCAGATGTTAGTCTTGCTGTGCTACATGTGCTTTCAGCAGATATTCATGCAGTGCCAACTAAATGGGAGACAAATATATGAAGATGTTGGATTTCAGGCATGCTGTGTATACTGTAGCTTGACACAGATCACTTTTGGACTCCTGTTAATTTTTGTGCTTTCTAATGAGTGAAATGTTAACTAAATAATGTGACCATATGAGTTTTTAGCCTTTTATGGGAAGAATGAATCTGAAATCTGAAGCTTTCACAGCTCAGCTGAACATTGTATTGGCTTCCTGAGTGAATGAGAGTCAGACGGATTCACCTCCTACTTTCTAACAAAATTAATTTGAGACTTTAAACTTAACCATAGCAAAACAGATCAATAGTTCTAAGAAATAAGAATAAGAAGATCATCACGGAAAGAAATGTGTCAATGAGGCAATTGAAGCAGGAAATGATGTGACAGTTGGGAAGACTGACAGAAAAATATAACAAAACCAGGAAAATGTACAAAGATTTGCTCTAGATTTTGAAAGCTGAAGATTCATTTTCAGTCCTGCCAGAAGGAAAGGTAGGAAACAGCAAAAGTTTTGTGTGGAGTAGGAGGCAGACACAGGGAGGGGAAAAAAGAAAGTCTTTCATATTCTAAAAAAGAGACAGGCAATAACACAAGAAAATAACTAATGCTATGCAGGGAATGCAGAAGAAGGGAGTAATCATCCATTGTCTTGATTTAACCCTTAAAATACACTGGGCCAAAATTGCCTTCTGTAACTTCTCTGATTTCAGTGGAATTATATCCAGGATTTGTCAATATATTTCTCTGCTAAAACTCACTTTATAAAATCAAATAAAATCATTTTAAGTATCTGTATGTATAAAAATAGATACTTAATAGTTGTGTGTTGTTTGCTATAACCAGTTAGAAACAAATCCTTTAATGACTCCAGTATGAGTCTGTTGAAGTTGTTATATTTAAAGAAGCTATCAAGCTCCAGGAATAAGCTGTTTATTCATGATATTGTCGTTACTTTAGCAGTGGTGCAAAAATGAAAAAGCTTCATTTATTTCAATCATACACCACTAGTGTATCTTGGCTCCCACAGATGTGGAAGGCCTTTTGTAGCACTGTAGGTGTGAGCTGCAGCTCACATGGTGAGGGAAAATAATTATGGCAATAAGTATGTCCTTGCTTTATGGAGCAGTCAGGAATGCCATGGGAGAGCAACAGAGATGTCAGGTTTGTCGAATTTAGCCTGAGTAAAAGTAACTGTAGAAGAGAAGAGCAGTGGGCACCATGGAGCATAGAGGGCAGCAATTTTTTTAGCTTGTCGTCACATGGAATAGTTACAGATTTACTGGACCACACTAGTTTTGGCTGAGGTGAAGTTAACTTTCTCCACATCAGCCCCTGCAGTGCTGTGTTTTGGATTTGTGTCTATAACAGTGTTGATAGCACACTAATGTCTTGGCTGTTGTTGAACAGCTCTTGCACAGCCCCCAGGTTTTTGCACTCTGCCCTCCCCTAGTGAGTAAACTGGGGAAGGGACACAGCTGGGACAGCTGACCCAAATCAGCCAAAGGGATATTCCATGCCATATAAATACCTTTCTCAACAAAAACAAGTCCTTAGGTTGGGGTAGGGGTGGGGATATGGTGTGTCTTCCAAGGCAGCAGCTGCTTGGAGCCTGTCTGGGCATTGGTTTCCTTGTGTGAGGTGGTGAGTGATTGCCTTTGCATCACTTGGGGTTTTTTCTCTTCCCTTCAGTTATTAAACTGTCTTTATCCTAACCCACAAGGTTTCTTGCTTTTTCTCTTCCTCTTCTCTTCTTCATCCTGCTGATGTGGTGGTGGGGAGTGAGTGCTGGGTGGGTGCTTCATTGCTGGCTGGGGTCAACCCACCGCATGGCCTTTTCTGCCCAGGTTAACAGAGTATATGGTTCTGTGCTCTCTAATGCCTGAGATCTGATTTACTTAATAAGAATACAGCCATTTGGCAGTTACGTAGCCTTAAACTCTGAGTCACTGAGGGCCATTTTCAATCAACCAGAACACCAGGAAAAATACCCTGCAGTTAAATGTCACTGCCTGATGCTTCAGGATATACATTTTCATGGGTGAGTCATCCAATTAACATTCTGTATTCTCCCTATGGAGTTGAATGAAACACAGACAGAAGTCTTTGCAGAACAGGTGCTTTTATCAGATAGACTGATTTCATAACTATTTAACAAATAAGTACAACCTTCCATTTTAACTGCCTGCAGCACTTAGAATTTCTGGTCAAGGTGATGACCCAACTGAACTCTTGTCCTGCACATTATTTCTGTCAATGTACCCATGCCACCATAAAGTGCAATTTAGTCTTTGGTGAACTATTCTTCACAGGAGGAAACAGTCATAAATGTGTGCCCTGAGGTACAGCAGGAAGAGCAAGGGAACTTTGTGCCACAGTCAGTTAGCTAAGGTGACTGGTGAAGGACAGACTGCAAGCTGGAAGGGTTATTCCTAGTGTAGGGATGAGGCTGGGGAGTCCTGGCACAATAGCTGATCGGTTAAAAATTAGATGGAAGGCAAATAGAACAAGACTGAGAAAACGTTGCAGCATCATTCAGAAGATCAGTATGATTTCATCTCCAGCTTGCAATTGTAAACTTTCCTTTATTGATTGAGTTTTCTTGTCTTTCCTTGGTGACCACTCTGCTTGCAATTTTTGTGGAGAGCAAATGTATGTTGTATGGTTGTGCTAGTCTCAGTAGCTGGTACTGTAGTGAGTAGAAGTGATGGCAGAGATGCGTCTTATATCTCTCCTAGCAAAGCATAGAGTTGTCTTGGAAACACTGATGATCATCTTAGTGCCACTTTTTTTGTAGTGATAAGTGACTTTGAATGACTTTCTGGACTAGAATAAAATGGTCTACAATAAGGGTGATAATGATGAATATGCAGGTAAGTGAATATTTTTTTGGCTTATTTCAGTAGGTAATTTTAATACTGCCCTGGAGTACTGCTGAGGATGATCTTAACCCAGAATATTTTTTTCCATGATTTTTTGGTGTGTATGTATGATTGTTTCTTAAGAAAACAGTGTTTTTCCAGCAGTAGTGGAAATTCTGTTTAATAACATAGCAAATATTTCATGGATTATAATCTGCTTTTTGCAAAGGTGGTTACTATTAAAATATAAAAATAATTATCAAAAATTAGAGGAAAATTCCTTAGAATGGGAGAGGAAAATTCTTTTTTTAGAAAGCAGATGTTGCTCTGCGAGAGAACTGACTAAATGATATTATGAAAATGTATTCTCTCATAGGGAATGTGTTTCTCTACTGTTCTAATGCTAAAAATGGAGAAGTAGTGTCATTTTTTTGCATCATGGGATGCAGCACATCTGATCGGTTTTACCTAATTCTGCGCTGACAAGAAAATGAACAGGTTTTTTGTGACTCCTTTCAGCCTGTGCAGAGACCAAGCATAATCTTTGTCCTTCTAATGCCAGCACATGATGGTTTTGAATATTACAGCCCAGATGCTAAACACAGAATGAACCTTAGTCACAGCATTACTGGACACCTGCCTGTGATAGCAGATACTACTATACTTTTTCCTGCTTCTTTTGGTGGCATTAAAGACCAAGGACAAAATGAACCTTAAAGACAGAATTTACTTCTGAATACCTGAACTAGCTTTGTTGGGGCACATTTGATACACATTAGAAAGCAATTTCTTGTAGGAATGCAAATCTGGCACTTCTTTCTTACACACACATTTCATGATTACATTTCTGTGATCATTTAAGGGCAGGGGAACCTCTCATTTCAGCTGGTTTCAAGCAAGTAAAATTGCAACGTGTTCAGGGACTGTTTTGAGAAAATTGTCTCTCATACCATTCTTCCCATGAACCACTGAGATTTTCTTTAAGCACTTCATGTTTGATGTTTACACTGTTTTTTCCTCTTGAAGTATCATTGAATTAAACAATCTTTTACTGATGAATACTTCATTTACAATAAGCATAACTGTAGTAATATTACTGTCACTAATGATGCTGCTACCTTGTAAAGCTACATTTAAGAAAACCTGCTTGTTCTTGTTGCATCACGTTCTTATGAAATGGTATTGTTACCCTGCAAGGACAAGGGAGAAAACCAAGGAAACTGGGATACAGAGCTGTAGAATTGGATCAGACTATTTCTATTAAATGCAGAGCTATGGGTCACAGAGAGGGTAAGTGATTTGCCCAAAGCCACAGAGGAAGTATGTTCCAAGGCAAAGATTCGAAAATTTGTGCTCAGATTCTCAGTTACTCTTCCTTTACTGCAAAAATTAGTGAGCATTGCAGCCAAACAACATCATGTCTTTTCTCTCACTCACTGTCTTTATCACTCTCTTTCTATATAAGCTACCTTTTTGTTTCATTTTCTTATTTGAAACCACAAAACAAAAATTTCAGGAAGGCAGTAGCTGGTATATTTTTACTCATGTGCCACAGTTTCTGGAGGCCCTATTTGCATGCTACAGATTCTACGTTCTGCACCACTAGAATAATGATTTGTGACTGAGTGTATAGCCAAGGGCCTGTCCTAATTTGTATTGTTAAAATTTTAAATAATACAATAATATACCTGCAGGTCATTTGCAACTTGAGTAATCTATTTGCTGAAGCAATGTCATGTAAAATAGAATTGTGAGTAGATGATTGTAAATGATTAAGCTAGCATGTCTTAAGGAGTTACCACCCTTGAGCTGAGATGCAGTAACTGTTTGTTGCATGCTTCTATTTCATGACAGGTAAACTCTGGCTAATTTAGTGCTAATTTAAGGCACTATGCAGTGCATGATTGTCTGACCACACCTTACAATCTGTTCTTTTAAATACCTAGGTAATTTTATTCTTTCACAATCAAGTCAGAAGTTGCTTACAAGCTATCTAAAACTCAGATTCATCTGACAGTGTCAGTACAAGGTCACACACTTGACTCTTAGACTGTTCAGAAAATTAAATTTGTTCAGGGATGTGTTTATGGCATTGGAGGCTGCTGATGGTTTTAGATTGTTTCCAGTGCAGGTGCATGGCAGTGCACCAGCCAGCCTTGCTGCTTTGGCACGGGCACTGAACACTCTGTCCTTGGGGACAGTGTGGTCTCTGTACCCTCTCTAATGCCTTTGAGTTTTCTGTTTGCTGGAATAAACACTGTTAGATGTTGACATCTTTATATTCAGTAACAAACATGATAAAATAAATGGGGGAGCAACCAAAGGACAGGGCAGTCTTGAAAGTGTTGCTATTCCCTACTGAATGGCTCATTTTAGGAGGAAGGGCAAGGCATGAGCCTTTATCCAATGTGAGACACATAGAATGACAGAGGCACTGTGTTTTCCTGGAGATCTGTGACACACTGCATAGGCACAGAATTACCCTCAGAAAACAGATTTTCATAATGGAGCCATAAAGAGAGATGTGCTGGTTGGGGTAGCTTTTGGGACAAGACAGCCTTTCAGAATAGGGAGCAGGCTGATAGTTGGGAAGTTCTCAGATCCTACAGTGAGTGCAGCCGAAACAGAGCTCCACTTAGACAGTTAAAAAATCTAGACAGAAATTGTATCTAGCTTATTTTTAGAAAATAATTATACACATGCTATTGAATATTTAAAATGATGGTGAAAACTGTATCATTTGTCAGTCATGTTGGTTTAAAATAAACAAGAGATGCTGTTAGAATCTTAGAAGAGAGACATCGTATCTTTGTGGGAGATTCACAGGCGCTTGATTTCATTCATCCACCCACACAGTCTGAGATAAGCATAAGAAAACTGTTCTACTTCGAGGTGGAAAGTTAACTGGTCTGAAAAGCTGTCTTGGAGGTCAAGGGCTTCTGTGATAAATCTTCTACATTTTTATTTGATCAGTTTGATGATGTTTCTTAAAGTCCAAATAAGAGTTGGTTGGTTTTATGTTTTAATGCTTTCAGAGCAGAGAATTCACATTTTGACAAATTTACTGCTGTACATTAAAAAAGGATTCTCTCATGAATCTGCTGTCATTAGCAATTAATGTTCTTATTGCCATTTTCTTTCTTGTGATAATGTTTAATTCATTCTAACCTTAACAGATTCCTGTCAAAAAGAAATGAGAGTGAATCTCAGACAAAAAGAATTCAGCAAATGAGTTGGGCCTAGGCAGAATATTTAACATTACAAAGAAAGCAGCCACCTTCCTCCCTAATTATGTTACATTTTCGTCACTATCTGATGGATCCTTCACTGTTATAAATTATAACAGCATTATGTGAAATCTGCTTGAGCAGTGCTGATAAGCACAGTTGAGGAACTAGAACTCAAAAGGTGGATGAGCCTAATTATTACAAGTATGGCTACATTAGTGCATGGGTCTTCCACTTATTAGTGCAATTGAGAAATCAAATTAGTACAATAGCATGATATGCAGTCTGTTTAGCAACACTGCTAGAAACATTTATTGTAGTTTTATGATAATTGCTTTATTCATTATATTGGATGTGCTTTATAGCGATGCAGCCAGTTGAGCTCCAAGTGCTTGACTCATGTCAATTTAGAATGAGACTTCATTCTAAAAATTTTCTTATAAATAGAAAATTCCTGGGAAAAAACCCAGAAAACTCTGCAAATCTCCTCCAGGTTATTGCTCAAGTTAAAAGTACTCTCCAGTACCACAACAGCAGTTCTATGAGACCGGCATTTTTGTAAAATACTTGTGTTCTGCAACATGGCATTTCCTGATAAACCATCAGTTAAATCTATTTTACAGATTGTCCTGAAAGTGTTCCGTGTCAAACCCATTTTCTCCTTCTCATGGAGGATATTCTCTTCTGATTTATCTAAGCCACAGTTGCTTTCAGTTATAATCTCCAGAAGAGATATTGTCTGGGAAAAACATATGGTCAAGTACCCTGTGACATCTACTGTGCCATCTAATGACTATGGTTTCGTAAAAATCTTACTTGCTTGAGAATGAAGTTTCTGGTCTGCTAATGTAAATGCCTTTGCATTCTTTTAAATTCATGGCATCTACAGGGTTCCTGAAAGCAGCATGAATTGTGCAACAATTTGTGGTTTTCTTTTATTTAGTGGTGTTACTGAGGCTTATGGACCATACCTAGGAAGGAAAACATGTATTTCCAGTGAGACTATGACTTGCGTGAAGCACAATGCAGTATGACTATACAAGAGTTGCCTTATTTTCCCGAAAAAGCCTTGTACTTTTGGCATTATTCCCAGAAGGCTATATGGCATGCTTTGACAGCAGTATGCCTACATGCAAAAGCATCTACGAAGGTTTCAGAGCACCAGAAATTTGTTGAAATTATTTTTGAGGTACGATGTAAAATGGAGCAAACAGGTGTATCATCTGAAACCAAAACAGACTGTGTATTTTTCTCATGGTTTAAAAAAATTTGCATATGGATTTGAATTAAGAATCTCTAGCAGGATCCTACTGTGAAAACAACCTGTGGAAATAAGTTGCCATTCATCCTAACCTACTCCTTCTACAGTGGGAAATAACAAAGATTTCATTGTGCACTTTCAATGACTCCAAGAAAAACAGCTCATTATTATTTGTGCACTGAAAATGAATAGCAGTGAATGTTTTCCTACACACATTATTTTCCCACATGCATTGTTTTCCTATATATGTTTATATATGCCCTGCATGTATTAATTTTCTCAGTATCCAAACTAAAAAATACTTTATTTTTTTCTAAAATCCATTGCAGAAAAATTGTATAGGAGCCAGAAACTACACATGCTTTCAGTATACAAAGAAGAGCGTAATTTTGGAAAACACACAATTGATGATGAATTGCTTTTGTTCTGTCACAGTGAAAATTTGACTATTGAGGGCTATTTCCTCATGGAAGAACAGGAATGGGGAAGACAGTCTTTCAGATCCTGTCATGTTTTCTTCTTTCAGTGAAAAAAAATCATTTAAATTTGTCCAGAATCTTTGTGGTTTTCTTGTGACACCTGTTTTGGAAACATCAGTTTATGCACCAGTTTTCAATTTAACCTTCTTTCTTTCTGCAGTATTTTGCTGAGAGTATTCCTGCATCATGGAGGCTGTGGAAGAGGGACTGAAAGTGTTTACTGTGTCAGCCTGGCATAATGATATTTTGGTTGTGATTATGTCTTAAGTACCATGATCTTTTCATAGCAGCATTCTACCATGACCTGACCCACTGAGGAAAGCCAGAAATGTGCATTGGCACTGCCTGGGCTGCCATGTTGCTGCGGCAGGGACTGATGGTCCCAGAGGGCTAAGGGGAGGACCGGGGCCGTGGGTACGTGAGTGGAGGCCCAGGACCAGTGTCTGCCACTGCCCTCAGGACCCTGACAGGAAGTTCTACCATGTTTATACTCTTGACTGCTCCAGGGAGACTTGGGACAGCCTCAGGGCTGCCTGATGACTGCGATGGTGAGGGCCCTTCCCACAAAGCCTCCACTCTGGGGGCAGGTGCCTTTCTCAGCTCACTGAGAGGCCGGAGCCAACTCGAAGCTTTTCAGCTCCCAGTGTGAGTGTTCTGAGAACATGAACTCTAACAGGGCACACCAGCTGTGTTGGTTTTAGTATTGAATTTGGGGCTTGACAAGTTTAGTGCTGGGTGCCTTCCTAGGTGCCGTCCTGGCCTGGCACAGTCGCCTGTGTTTGAGGGTGCAGACATGGCAGCCCCTCACTGCTGCTGCTTGCCCCCCTCACCACGGGAGCCCTGGGGAGTCATTCCCTGCTGCAGGCATCCCTTCACCATCAATGCTGAAGGTGCTGAGAGGTAAAATTGCCCCTGCCAAGGTGGGCTGCAGCATTGGGATGGTGGATGTCCTAAAGCAAGTGGACGAGTGGGCTGAGCATCCTCTCTGTGCTGGTTTTGTTGCTCTTGTCTCCAATTCTTCACGGATTTCCCTTCCTGATTCAAGGCTGAGCTTTTAAAATTGCTCTGGTGCTTTATAGATTTTGGCTGCTGAGATTTCTTTCCCTCTCCGTGTTGCTCACTTTCTTGTTTTCTATATGATGAGCTCTCTCTGTCATGGCAGTTAACAGGCATGCAGTAATCTGCATAAACAGAAAAAGGCAAATGCAGACTGAAAATGTGCTGGGGAAGTGCATTGGAGCTACCAGCTGATTTCACAGCATCACGCAGCCAAGACAGAAGATGTGAAATAGTACATGGCCCCTTAACTGGCATAACATGAACAACGCTGTGCCTGAAGCTGTACCACAGCACAGTACCATCAGTGTGTGCCACAGGGAAATGTAAAGCCAGGAATCCCATTTTGGTTGTGGATTTTATGCTTCTATTATTTTCCAAGGCACACTGAGTTTGGGGTTTTTTGTAACTGTAAACCTTTTTGATACAGTCAAAGACTCTAAACAAAATTCCTTTGTATACCAGACTGCTGCTGATGTGCTTGGTGGCCTTGGTGTTATGTTCAGTCTCTTTATGATTCAGTTCTGCATTTCCATTCTTCACAGGGTTGTTATAATGCTTAATTAATATCTGCACATTTTTTAATGTCCTTGAACAAATAGAAATATAAACCTACAGATATGCAGGCAAATAATAGTATCTCAGGCCTGCTGAACTCCGGTTTCAACTTCTAGTTACAAAATTGAATTGCAAAGTGAGAAGCTGCAATGAGGAAAGGATCTTCAAAAGCATTAGCTTTTTTTCCTCCCTACTGTTAAAATGCTCTGTTATTTTAATTGCTGAGTTTGAAGCATTATTCATTTTGATCCCAGTTCTTTTCAGAAAGCATTTAAGGATGTGTTATTCCAATAGCAAGATGGGAAAAGGAGAGAAAAATTTCTCCCAAAAATCATAATTCTCAGGATTGTCTGGGTGACAATTTCTGTGTGCACTAAAAAAAAAAATTAATATTTTTCAAGATTAATTGTCCCATTAATTGCCACTAATCTAAGGTAAGGCTTTTTCCATATTGTCTTTGTGATTGTGATTTACATTTAGCATCTATGCTGCAATGGAATCACAATAAAAATTTACAGTATTTTCAGTTTTTAAGTTAGTTAATGTGTCTGCAAACTCAGCAACTGTCACAATTTTAGTATTTGAGTATGAATTTTTGCTACCTACTTCATGGTTGGTTTATTGAGTACAAGAATAGAAACAGCAAGAAATACAGATTTGAGCTGATTTTGAATTAATTTTGTCAGATTTATAATCTAATTTCAGGGTATCCAAAAGTAAAGACAGAAACTGCTTTTGGAGGGTAAATGACTTGTTGAAAATTACTTGCTCAGCTCTAATTAGGATACAATTTTTTACTTGTGAAAATGAAGGGAATGTACAGGCTCAGATGTTTATTAATTCAGATATGTAGATATGTACCCAAGTACAATTATTGTGCAGTTAGTTACTGTAGATATTTGGTTTGCAAATTGTGTGGCTTTATAGCTAAATTTCTGCTAAATTTCTGTATTGTTAAATAACGTCTCTTTTTAGAGAAGCACACGAAATGGCATGAGAGTATGTTCATGGTCATTCACACAGATTTGGCAGAGAGAAGTCTGAGTAAATAACATAGAATCACAGAATACGAGGTTGAAAGGGACCTCAAGGATCATCTAGTCCAATCTTTATTGGCAAAAACATGGTGTAGACAAGATGGCCCAGCACCCTGTCCAGCTGAATCTTAAAAGTGTCCAGTGTTGGGGAATCCACCACTTCTCTGGGGAGATTATTTGTTTTCATTGTGAAAGACAAAGCAGTCAAATCGGATGAGAGACAAGTCCTACATGAAAAGAAAATGTGCTTCTAAATAATAAGTGCTTAAGTAGTCATAGCCAAAATATTGAATTTTAAATTCATTAATTCATGAAGGAAGAATATATTTTGACATGTATTTTTAGGCATTATGCTGGGGTAAAAACAGCATGAACATAAGGAGGAGAGTCTGTCAAAATTCAAACTGCAAGGAGAAATGCAACAGTGGATTTGGATAAACTCATGCCTTGTGGGTCATAATTCTGATTCAGTTTTGCACTTTCCCTAGTTCTGTCATGTATTTAAGTGAGCTTCAAAGTACAAAATTAGTATGTAACAAAAGTTAGTATGTTCTTTCCTGACACTCTGGGCTTTGTCAGGTGTAACAGAAATGTCGGTTGCTCCTTATTGCTTGCAGAAATCACTATTTATCTGGCTGTTTTGCTTGTCTTGGGTCTATGTAAAGATCTGGTTTGCATAAAATGAAAAAACTTGAAGTAAGGAGTATTAAAACTGTGAATAAAGTTTTGCTGAGAGTGAATCTACCTATCAGAAAAAAATAGCAGGAAGCACTAGGAGACTGTTGTGAATCAAAGGAGTATTTTCTAAATCTGTAGTTAGTTTTGTAAAGCCAGCACGGTCATCTCAGCCATGTTTCTTGCTTGAAATATACAACACCATTGTCATTTTCTTAGGCTGTAGTGAATGTTGGGACTTTGAAATGTAGAGATTGCATCTGCTCTTAAAGTTTCTGAAATCATGAATCTGGGTTACAAGAACAGTTGAATTGGCTTAAAAATTGTAAGACAAAGAAAATGAAATTAAAGCATATTTGTATTCATCAGCTTTCTAGGGTGTATTACTGGTATGTACTTTCCTGATCTGTATATATGAGTGAAGATGATACAACTTTTGCTATAAAGAAATTTTAATACTTGTTGGTATGCAAAAGTGTCATTTTCACATGGAAAAATACATGGTTACGGCAGTCACTTTGTAAATGGCAGTATATCATTTGGATGCTGGGAAAACACTGACATTTTTGATAAATGCAAAGTTTCTGTGCCTTTCAAACTCTCTCTGCTAGGAGGAAAAAAGAGTGAAAGAAAATGGTGTTATTTTAAAAAAACCTTTGCTCAGCTTTCAAGTTTGACTAGACAACCTATTTAATGTAATCACATCTAGTGTCTATTTTTAAAAAAAAATCTTTTTGTTTTAGTATTTGATGTGAACTTGAGACCTTTGTGGTGAAGAGCTTGGGTTAAGAATTAAGCAACCCAAAGTTTGCAGATGTTTAGTGGCATGGATTTGTTTTGTCTGAAATGTACAGAATTTTAACCACATAGTATAAGATCACCCAATTTCAATGCTCAAAGAAATTCTAATTCTAGTTCAACTTGTGAACTTTCTTCCTACCTAATTGTTATTTTGTGTAACTCATCTGATGCCACTGAAGTCACTTCCAATTTATGTTAATATAACTGCAAATTTTGTGCTCTTATTTGTGTTAAAAGCTTCAAAAAAACATGAACTCTAAACAAGGACAAATGAATAGGGAGTAGGTAATTTTGTTTCAAGCTTATTTGTATAAAAGTATATCCTTTATCAGTTACTACTTGCTAAAATCGTGTTTCTGGGAAGTTGACAGATTCTGCTCCTGGCTGTCAGATTTAGTTCATCTCTTAGAGGTGGGGAAAGTCCTATTCATCACAGAAATGCTCCTAGGAAGTTTCTTTGCTGCTGAGTTTGTGAAAGGGCAAAGGGGAAGGAGTGAGGAGAAAATTCTTTCACTAGCTCAAGTATTTCCTGTAGACAGCAATTACATACAGGTCTGTGAACTTTAGTTAGCTCCCCACAAGCATTAGAACTGTGAGCTTAACGTAGTGTTTGTCTAACCTTCCTTTATTTCTGTATTTCCAAGATATCTGGCACAGACTTTTCAAAAAGAAATACTTTTTTTCTTCACGAGTGAAAGATCAAATAATGCAATTATTTGACCATTTTCTCACCAATTTACAGTCTGTATACTATGAGAGAGTTCATTAAGTAGGAAGCATTCATAAGAGTCTGGCTTTTCCCTGACTTCTGCAAGGTATGATTTTAGCTGTGCTATTAAAAGCTGCTCCATATGTAGCAATTTTACAGTTCTTTTGTCAGCTCATTGTTTGATGTCACATTGACTAGGAGTTCTATGTTTCAACTTAATTTATGAGCTTATTTGGAGTAAATCATTATATTTTCTTCACTCTGTGGCTCATACTCAAATTAAAGTGTGGCTTAATGCTGTCTTCAAGTATTGTGGGTTTTTTCCTAACTCGTAATAGTGAATAGTAACGATACAGAAAATCTGTGTAATGGCTTCTACTAATCTGGTGCAACAAAGAAAAATGCTATTTCAAATGAAAATCTATTCAGTTGTAGGTAGAACAGTATACTGGGAGTTATTATCTGTTCTGTTGAATGGCACTTCTGCTAAGGAATCCTGGTGGATGAAATGGTGACCTCCCCTCTACTAGTTTCTGGGGTACAGGCATTGTGGGTGTCATAAACTTTGTTCCCATATAACCACTCAAAATATGTTCGTGGTTCCCTCTCTTCCCAATATGGTCAAATGTAACACACATTGCTAGCAAGCTGGCTTCGGTATTGTTAGATGTCACTGACAGACTGTGGTTTGTCATCAAATAGGATTGTCCAACAATGTTGGACTAGCATTATGGGAATGAGAAAACGAGTGTCATCAGCATGAAAGCTATGCCTCGTGGTAACTAAAAGCATATGTACTGTATTGAGACTAAACATGTCCAATGTTATAGAATTCTGAAAATTAAATTATTTCAACTGTTTCCTGATCAGAACAATATTTTAAATAGCCAAAAAATATAGATGTTGGGGGAAAAAAAGATACTATGTTTCAAAGATACACACATCCTATGGAAATCCCAAAACTCCTTGAATACTGAGTACTTGAGTTATACGGGCTTAAAATTACTGCTTTAGCTTTCATTTGTTCTATGCATCTCAACACATCTTTACACTAAAGCTAATACTGTTCTATTTTGTCCTGAGCAGGAAATGGAGTTCGACTTATATTTTGTGCCTTAACGTATCCTTCTATTTTCTGATATGGTTGTGTTCACCCTTCTGAAGTGCCAGCATACACATTCACAGCACTATCAGTCAGAAAGGGGTCTAGAACTGTGGCCTGGATTAACCATCTCTTCAGTATCTGGATTAACCATCTCTTCAGTAACTCTTTAATAGGCAGTTACCCGTTTTTTCCCCAAAGGCCTCTAATTAAGGCAATCAGCTGCGTATTTCAGTGTTTCAGGATTAAATACATAATAGGCTTTTTGTTTCACAGTTTTACTTTGTCCTGTTAAACCTCTAATTGCCACCTGGACTTCATATATTTGATGAATATCAGCTGGTACTTCACTGCTTTTCACTGGCCACAGGCAGCTCTAGCCTGTCTGGTGCAGAACGCCTCCTGTGGTACAGTAGCATCAGTTGTCACATCTGACAACACTGTTCATATGCGTTCAAAGGCATTTTGAAGGCATGTGCTAATAGAGTGCTGAAAAACATTAAAAGGACTGTATTTTATATATGAAATTCTATGTCGGTATTTTGTGAACAGCTCATACAATTTTCAAATTATACTTTTGCATGTAATTTAAATGATCTGCTCTCAGCAGATGTTTGTTCTGCCAACTACCTGGAAGAACACAGTACACGTTTCCTATTGCCTCACCTACTGAGTTCTAAAGGCATTTAATGGCCAGAAGGGGGCTTAGGCCCTGACAGTGTTGGATTTACAAAAGGGTACGTCTGGCCCACTGATTTTTAGAAGTAGTAATGTCACCCAGTTTGAATTATAGAAATAAGTTAAAAAATACATGATATCTAGATAACTTAAATAATTTTTGAATTTTTTTTGCTTTAATGGTTCGATAAAAAGAACAATACTTATTCCTTTTTTATAAAACTGTATATCGAAGGAAAAGTAGTAGTAAGAAGTTTATCTATAGGGAAAGGGCAAAAGAAAAATGGAAGGCACACTGTGATGTTGGTGTTCTTTTGGGCCTCAATATGCAAAAATTGCAAGAACCTGAGATTTTGTCTGGTTAATACAAAACAAAGCAGGTTGTAGTTAGCCTTGCTTTGCAGTGATCATGGACACATAGGTTTACAGTGTCGTATGCTGGCATGAGTGGGTTTTGTGTATTTTTTTCACCATACTAAAAAAAAAAAGATCTGAAGTTCAGTTCTAAAACTCCTCAGTCATCTCTGTTTTAGGTCGTAACTCAAGTAGCAAAGTGAGACTAGATCTGGTTCAAAACCCACACGCTACTTATACAAAAATTATTTTTTAAGAAGTGGGATTTTTCTTTAAAAAAGAATGCTTTCCCTGTTTCTAAACTAATCAAGATTAATGTTTTTGTTGCCCTTTTCAGAAGAAATTTCAAAATCAGACCTTGTATTTATGTGTATTGGGTCTGGCTGAGATGGAGTTAATTTTCCCCAGAGCAGCCCTCATAGTCCTGTGCTTTGTATTTTTTGAATATACCATTACATAGCAGATAAACAGCTACCTGCAACAAAATAGGCACGACAAATACAAAGTCAGTTAACCACTCCTGGATGCCCATGAAGTTTGATCTTATTCAATAAACAAGCAGTTTATTTTCAATAGGCGGGCATGCAGTGGCTGTTGAAATCATTAATAACTGCCCTGTTTCACCAGAGTGAAGTTACCAGTAGGAAAATGAGGGTGAAGACAAGGATGTCGTGCCTCTGCTCCACTCCAATTAATAATGCCAAATGCTGCAAGCTTACGGTAATGTGATCCATTAGTGGTTTTGCAGTTCTCTCTGTCCAGTTTTGCTCCAGAAATAGATGCATTTCAGTTCTGTTCCACAAAGCAAGAATAATAATAATATTTGCAGAGCTGGGTGAAAGCTAAAATTTCACCATAGGGAACATGAGACTTGCTGACTGTTGTCAGAGGAAAAATTTGTGAAAAGGTTAGGACAGGTTGCACAAAATTTTTAATGGGAGTTCTACAAATCTTCAAGATATTTTACCCCAAAGAGTGCAATATTTTTGCATGTTTCAGGCTTTAGCTTTACAAGCCTCAGGTTTGTAACTACATCTTGCACATGCTTCTTCTTTTAAAAAAAAGGTGTCCATAGCAAATATAACATTTGAACATTTGTCCCAGTAATGATGACTTTGAAATTTTTAGCAATCAAATATATTTAGCTATGTAGCTAAATATTTTTATTTGAAAGATTAGAGAAGTATGTGTGGGGTTAAGGAGAAAGGAGGTAATTTGCCATAACCTATTTTCATTCCATTCCAATCAAAATTGCACCACTTAGCTGAGTACTAAAAAGGGATGCCTGAAGCACATTTGCATTAAATCATCTGTTAATGTTAGGCCAGATTTGTCTGGTCTACTGGCTTGTAGGTGATGACAACCCTCTGCAAGGGGTACCTGTGTTGTGCACTCTCATCAAGAATTTTCATGTGCTAGGATAGAAAAAAAGGCCAGAAATATTGACAGTCAGAATGTTTCTAAAGACATAAGAAACTAAGAAAACGGTTGCAAATACACATCTTTGCTGTAACTAGCTCTGAAGTAACGGTAGTCTCTAAACCAGCCAAAACATTAATGTTTTGACACAAGAGATTAATTCTTGTTCTTGAAGTAAAATGAAATAATTGCAAATTCAGTCATGGTGTGGAAGAAATTTAACTTCTCCAAATTTCATAGCACATTCAAATTTCAAGCAAAATTTGACTTCTGAGCAAGTATCACAGTTAACTGCTTGTCGCCTGTCTTTAGTCTACAAATCTAAATAAGATAACGCTTTCCCAAAGCTATTCTAATATGTTTTGATTTCTGTCTGGAACAAAACACCGAATAACTTTTTTTATTTCTGATTTTTTTTTTTGATCCTTCTAATGTTTCCTTCATCTAGTTTTGGTTCTATGGCTCCTATGGAAGCCAGTAGGTAGGTCCCAAGTACAATGCAAGGTAGAATCAGATTTGAAGTTCCGGATACAGTAAAACATGCAGTCATGTATATATAAGTCACAAAGGTCTAGTTTGCATATGGGCCTTGTAACAAGACTCTTTCCAGAACAGCGTTCTGGTAGCAGACACCTTCCCACCCTGTCCCATCTCCTCTTTCCCTCTCCAATACCCTGTCCAGTGGACAGAGCTGAGGTTTCAGAGAGAAACCTCTGCCTGCATGGGAAGCCTAGGTATCATGGGCTGTGGCCATGAGCAGCTGAATGAGATACACTCAAACCAGGGGATTGACAGGTCTGTCACTGCCATGGCATACTGTGCAGTTTCAGCCTAGCACTGTTGCCGTGTTTAGCACTGTTGCTCTAGTGCCTCATGTGCCAAATGAAGTCAACAGCAGATTTGAGATCAACCATCTGTGCCTCGTATCTGTTCATCCTCGAGGAGAAAGAGCTATTGGTGCATAATTATAGTGGGATGTAGTGGTGCTAGAAGGTCTCTGGGATATGTCTTGGTTATCCGAATTAATGTGACCCTCGCATAGCATTTACTGCCCACCCCTTCTTCCTGGCTAATATTTGAGTCTCTTGAGAAGCCTTTTAATGTGAGGATTGGTTACAGCAACTTTTGTTAAATATTTGCCAGTGACCAGGAATACACAGACAGCTTTGTTATGAATGGGAAAGTTAATAATCCATTAATTTATTTTTTTATATATATATCTTTAATTTACATTACATTGGGTTCAGAAATTAGGGGAAAAAAGGTGTTTGCTGTGACTTTCTCTCTGGTGGTGGGTTAGAGTACACCAGCTGTGGCACACCATTTACAGAGATGGCTGGAGTAATTGTATATCAAAGCTGAAAATTATGTTGAAGCTATTAGTGCAATATACCCTTCGGTAGTTCTTGTGAGGGTTTCTTAGATGTGTTATAGGAGCTGCCTCACTGTGTTTCAGGAATGCACAGGAACACATGGAGACCTGTACTCTAGGATGACCCTGTGTGGGCAGGGAGGTTGGATGAGATGACTCACTGTGGTCCCTTCCAACCTTACTGATTCTGTGATTCTGTGACAAAATGATTGATTATTAGTCCTGGGTTTTGTAATTTGATCTGTACAGCAAGTGTTAGCCAATAATGATTTGTTTTCTTTCCCTTACTCCCTTATTGACAATTCTCATTGTCTTAGTGTCCAAAATTCCAAATATGGAATGTCCTGCTATCAAGTCTGAATCTGCTTTATTTAACCCAAATGCAAATCCATAGTATAAAAGTGATATGTACGAGATCTGAACTGAAAGCAAATTCAACTCAGTATGTTGCCAAACTGAAGCCTTTATACCCTGTCAAATGCAAACACTGAAATAAATCTTCATGGCTGTCTACTAGACTGAGGGTTTGGCACAGACAGAGATTGCTCAGACAAGACATCTTGAGAGCAGAGACCTCCTTACGAGGTAAATTTACAGAGTTTTCATGTGTCACTCAGAGAGGAAATAGAATTTAAGAGATTGCAGTAAGTGATTTGCTGATAAAGTACGCCTGAGAATAATGGCCATTCAGTAAGGTTGGTCTACTCTCTGTGTGTTTGCCAGTCTGAGAAAGATTATGTCTTCTACCTGGGTTACCTTACTGAGTACAGGATATCTCTCTAAAACATGTGTAGTCTCGCAAAAGAACCAATCCTTTTATTTAGTTCAATCAGTTTATATAATATTTTTTGTTGTTTGAAATAGCAGCTGCTTTTAAATAAACTTGTAGGATTTATTGCCATGGAGCCAACTCAAAATCTGATAATTGTTTCTTTAAATTATTAGCGAATTGCATGGTAAATCAGGCTATCATGATAAGCCTTGAGATCTCTAGGATACTCCTAAGTTTTACATTGTGAAGGACTGTAAAGTCTGTGACTCTCCCCTGAGAATTTTCCCTTGGTTCTCATGCTGGGAGATGTGTTATTTCAGAAATTTTAGAAATGGTAAGGAATGTGACTTTGCAACTTCGAAGCTCTGAAATATGTGGGCATTTTTCCTTATTTATGGGTATAACAAACTCTGGGACTACTCTGTTCTGTCTCCATGTGTAGATATGCAGTTTTAGTGCTGTGTAACTGAATGGAGAGGAATTTTTAGAGGAATCGGAAGGGACAAGCTAAATAACAGCACAAATTAAATAACTGAGATAAATGATTCTGCAGGAATTAAGATGACAAGGGCCATGCCTTTGTAAGGAGGCACCCATTTCTTGAAGTGTCAGATTGGTAAGAATTGTTTATTCTTTCTTATTTTGAAACTGAGATCACACAGAATGAGAACCTGATTATAGTATAAGAAATACCATAGGTCAGTTAAGGCAAAAAAAAGACAAGGCAAGGTGACCATGAAATCTAAAAAAATATCGTGATGCATCAGAAAGACATTGTTTGTTTTGCCTTGTTTGTTGTGTTTGTTTTGGTTTTTTTTGTTCAATAGAAATTGAGTTAATTAATTTCCAGTCCCAGTGGGTTTTGATCCATAAACGATTGTCTCAGGAACAAGCAGCTTATTTGTGCTCTCCTGCAGTAATGTTAGGTACTCCAGATTTAGCTCTTATCTGAGCTACACATAAATGCCTGTGAATCCTGGGAAGCTAGGAAAATGGACTTTTTCTTCAGGTGTTTTGTAGAGGAAATGCCTTCTTCCTTTTGTTTCCTGGGAGATGTGATCTACAACATCAAGTCTTGTGGTGGACTTTTGGATTGAAATCTCAGAACTCCCCTTGGTGTGACTGATCTTTAACTTTGAGATTTAAAACCTCTTAAAAGTTTACATAAATAGAAATGTATAGGAAATTCAGTGGATTTTTAGAGACTTTGTAACAAATCTAATAAAAAACAAGCATCCAACCCCATCCTCAGTTGACAGACCATGGAGATTTCATATTTGAGGCCTGTTACCAGCTGTTAACTGTCTGTGAAGGATCGTCATTATATCAGAATTTCTCACACTGTAAATGATGAGATCTTCCTCTCACCACCACCATCTCAATTCCTTTCTCTCCACTTGCTGAGGCCAGAAAGCAGCCATAACAAAGGTTGTCTGTAGTACACTTCATACATGTATCACTGGTTTTTTTCACGCCTGAGTGTAAAAGATTGTCTACTGGGAGGTTGATCAAACCTCAGAGCATCTGAAACTTTTTATGCCTCTGGTAGTGTTTTGAGCAAAATTGTGTAGCTCAAAATTCACAGGACCAGTTAGACTTCTGCCTGTGTTTGCATATTTAAATACCTTTTTAAATCTGGCCCTGTATACTTTGTGTTCCCAGTCTCGTATTTGAAACTGCAAACAATTGAAAATTAGAATGTATTTTGCTACCTCACTGGAATATTGATATACAACTTCATACTGTGAAAATATCTGAAACAGAGAGGTTAAAAAGTGCCTCACAATGAACTATGCTTGAACTAAGCTCCTGATGTCTGACTCTCAGAGCATCCATTCATCTCACGATTTTCTTTGCTTACATGCTGGTATAAAAACTTAATGCATGTTTATGAAAAGGAAAAAAATAAATTATTGCTGCTTCTGTGTGTAAAACTTTTCACATACATACTTTTAATAGAAAATTATGAAACTGTCTCTATAATTCTACAGTGATCAAAATTCAATATTGTTAATATAAACAGTTTTATGGTAATAATAGGAGATTTGCAAGGAGATAGATTCATTTAGTTCTAAGAGATGTTTGACCTCTGCTACTTCATAAGCCATTAAAGAGACCTAAGGTCCACATAAGCTGGCTTGCTTTCTCTTTTACCTGGAAGGCACTATTTTTTCAATAAATACCAAAATCAAGTCAATATTTTTAGAACCAGGGTAATTGCCACTTGAAATGGATTAATCTTGGCTCAGAAGTTGTCTGACACTTTATACCCAATGCCAGCAGGAAAGAAATAATGAAGATGTATGCTTCTGGTGATTGATCAAGAATATTTGAATGGGTTACATAAATAATAGACTAATCAAAGTATTGTCTAACCATTTAAAAAACACATGCCCTACTGCATGTACATTTATTTAAATTAACATTGCTGTCAGAATTTATGAGAAATTTTGAAAGAGGATTTCATTTTCACCTTATGGTTAATGCTTTCATAAATAATAATTTGTCAATTTATAGGATGAGATATACTATTAAATTGTTCAGTGTAGCTCTTTAAAATAGAGGTGTGCATTTACTGTTCTGGGCAATTAGTCTATGGATAAAACTACAACTTTCAAATCTCATTTTCAAGTCTGCCAAATCCTACTTTAACTCATTTTCTGTTCTAAAGAAAATTAATAATATTAGTAATCTAATGTTATGCAGAAAGGACCTGGAACTATTTTGTATATGCAGTATCGTGCAGTGTTTTTCAAGTGTTTTATTAGTATGTCATTGATAACTGACCAATAAAATATCTAAAAAAATTTTTTTAAAAAACCAAACAAACCACAAATCTAGCTGTTCAAAAAAAAAAAAAAGAAAAAAATCAGATATTTAAAAAATACATTAAGGATTGGGTTCTGGTTCTTGTTTAAGCCCATGAAAATTATATTTGGTAGTTTTTTTATGAAGTGCTGATCTCTCTTAGAGTTGAATACCAAAAAACTTCAGTCTGATAGCTTGGGGTAGGGCTGTATCAGCTTCCATTATATTTATAACAAATATAATATAATAAATAATAGTATCATATCATTTAATACTTCCAATATATATTCCATTGTATCAGTTTCCATTCCAGCTGTACAAGCAGCTTCCATTCTTTTCCACTCTTTTCTGAAACCACTTCAGCTTTGCATGATTGTATGAGTATAGGCTACACTATCAAGGTGAATATTTGAGATTAAATGAAAATTTATAATTCTCTTGAAAGGCAATTTGAACATGCTTCCTTGTGGGATCTTTTACATGCAAACCAAATTACCCATAATGTGAAAGATACACTATTGCACAGTCTTTGTGTATATTTATGCCCCTACCAGGTTGCCACAGTCAGTTCTGCTCTTGACTTCAGAACCGTCCCATATATATTCTTTGGGCTCCACTGGTACTCATTAAATGGTGCTGTGACAGCCTGGCATCAGCAGAGACCCTGCATGGAAACAGTCATTCTTTTCATCAGCACTCACTGTCATCTGCTGTGTTCTCTCTGGGCTGAGCTTCTCAGGCTCTGTGTAGAGTGGCTTTTTTTTTCGCCGCTGGACAGGAAAGTAGGGCCTCTGCATGTGTTTAACCCCACATTTTTGTAGGATGCTAATATTAATTGACTGCAGTTTTACAGGAGAGTGTGTCCCAGATGTGATTGCTCTGAAATGAAAGAGCACCAGTGTTGGGCTTGAATGTTTCCCATCCAGTTACCAATTGCCCCTTCATTTTATTTTGAAAGTTTTTTCCCCCTCTAGTATGGGGTTTCCAAAAGATTCTGGTAATCCTGGATTTTTTCCCTTGTTTTTACAGGTGACCTGTAACTGTTTCACCATCAGTAATGGAGAGATGCAGGATGTTGGTGTTGGCCTGTATCCCAGGTACTATGGATTCATATTCACAGGCAAAATCTATTAATTTTTTTTTTTCCTTTTTACCTAGGTAGCTATAAGGGCCATCAAAGCAGCAGGTAACATGTCCAAATGAGAAATTGGGAAATGCAAATAAATTAAAGGAGAATAAAAAATATAATCAAGTTGAAAACATTGTGAATAGTCCTGATTACAGAGTTAAAACAGTTTAAATAAGTCTTTATATTTTATTTTTATGGAGTTAGTAGAGTTTTCTATGTAAGAAAAAATGCTGACATCAAAAATATGTGTGACTGGGACTAGTAAAAGGAAACCTGTTCAGCATTGCTTTAGAATACAGATATTTTGCAACCAAAATATTTCTGAACTGGCAATTGAAAGAAAAATATTAAACACATTTATTAGTAAATTACTGTAAATAAGGAACCAGTAAGGTGAAAAGATAAGCCCCTTGAGAGATGTATGTTAATATTTGAATTACTTCTTATTTGTATTAGGTAAGAACTATGTATCAGGGAAGGTTTTGCCTTCATAGAATTAGTTACCTGTAATTATTAGTGTGGAAAATTAGTATGTATATTTTAAAATTATATTTTACCATGCCAATTTTTTGTTAATGCATGGTTGAACTATGTTGTCAGTACTTTAGTGGGCCTGTCACTGTTCCTTTTTCTACTAATGTCACGTGTAACATTTGACTAAGGACACTTAATATCTTCAGGCCTGCCTTGTGGTAAATATAAAGGAAAGGCAGTTAGGAGGACATGGGAATTAGCGTTATGAAAAGTACAGAACAGTCATTTGCTATAGTAAATCACTCTGAGCTGGGAAAATTGTAAACTTAAATCTGTGATTCCCACATCCTAGGCAAATGCCCTTCCAGATGAATTCATATGCTTCCAGATTAAATTATCATCAAATCCACTAGTATTTCCATGAGATAAAATTTGATTAAAAGTGCGTTGTGTAGTGTCATTGAGAGGTTATATAGTTATATATATATATATTAGTTATATAACTAATTTGATGCATGGTTTGATAGCTTCAGCATCTCAATATATTTTAAAATAGATGAAATCCTATGGTCCTTCTCTGCATCACCTAGCCAGCAGCTTTGGGAGTACCCTCAATGATCTCTTCACTCAAATGGACACTCTCTCCCAGTGTACATTACTGGCTTCGTGTGGAGATTAACCACAGATATTTTATTAGGCCAGAAGGGATAGCAAAAGGGTCAGGCTTCTGTTGATAGCTCCTTTAAGAGTCAAGAACTGAATAAACATGACCCTCAGCAGCATTGTCTATTTTGCCAAAGTTGAGATTTTGAGTTGCTGAATTAGGCAGACAAAGGAAAGCAAACAAAGGCAGCCAGGAGCTAGATAAGCCAAAAATTTTTCTTCCAGCCTGATGATGCCAGAATTGTTCTTTCAGTAGGTCATTCCCATAGGGGAAGAACCACCAGCCTCACATCTGCTATGGGACTGATGTTGGCCTGGCAAAGTTAGTTGATTCTCAGCTAATGAAACATGGGACTCAAAAGTATATAGCAGATGTTGTTGACGTTGTTCTTAGCAGTCTCCTTCAAAGAAGAGGGAAGAACACGCCTATGTCAGGAGATCCATCAGCTTGTGTTCTCTTGGGGGTGGCAGTAGCTCCCCAATGGACTGTGCTGCTTCAGCTGTCACATGCCACAAGAATGGAGGCTGAACCAAAATATGCATAAAACAGAGGCAGTGGCTGTATCTCTTCTTTCAGTTCTATACACCAAAAACTTTGGGTTTGAGGCATAGTTTACTCCGTTTTCTACCTAATATGAAATACAGGTTGACTGCTGACCCCTTTGAGCTGTGGTTCCACTGATGGGAAGGGTAACTGATAAGGTTAGCGCCCTGAAACTGAGCAGAAGCAACAGAAATAAAACAGTCCCAAGGTAATAACCTTTTGCTCTGAACTGTGCAGGCTGCCTTGTTCCCCACTTGTCTGCTTTGCCCTCTCCCCTGTGTCATGCCCCTCAGAGAGTCACTGGGAGGCCATCCCCTCCCTCCCGCCCCCCCTCC